>JAPSGF010000047.1:5956088-6057237 GCA_035772895.1 Perdix hodgsoniae | reverse complement strand
CCCCCCCCGCCCGCGCCCCGCCGTACCCCGTGCCGGCGCGCCTGGCTGTTGAGGGCTCGCACCCAAGCCCGCTGCCACTGCTCACGCAGGGACCGGAGAGCGAGCAGCGCAGCGAGCAGCGCCCGGGCCCCGGTCTCCTCTGTCGCCGGCACTTGCCGCCGCGCCGATCGCAAAGCCGTCGACCGCCAGTACTGGAGCAGCCAGGCCGCGACCGTGAGCAGCGAAGCGGCGAAAAGCAACACCAGCGCGGCCCAGCCCGGATCCAGCCCCATGTTCCTGCGCGTTGCGCCTCACAGCAGCCCGGGAGGCATGGCGGGCGGCCGCCGCCCGGCCCCAGCCCAGCTGTTACCGCCTCCCACCCGGAGACGGGCCGCGGCGCGCCGCCCTGCTCCCGATTCCGCGACGCACGTGGGCCAAGCCCAGCCCTTGCAGCGCCCGGCGCCCGCCTGCGCACAACAGCCACCCCAACCCGCGAGCGGCGACTGCGTCCCCAAAGGCAGCCGCCCGAGTCCTTCCGGTATCGGAGCACCGCCTCCCCGCGGCCTGGCGGGCGCCCTGGCGTTACGCGGCTGCATCGCTGTTCTCCACTTTCTTTTCCGGTGCCCGCGTGCAAGTTTTTCTCTCGGGTCTGCGGGTTCTCAGCCACCAGCCTTTCTCTCATGACAGCCTCGTCGCTGGCCGCCACGAACTTCTGCTGGCGGCCTAAAAGAGCAAGGCACAGATGGGCTGTTGGATGAGCTCTTTGAAGGCTTTCCCCTTTTTCTTATTGAAAACAGTAGCGTCCCTTTCTGTCAGCTTGAGCCTTCTTTGCTTGTGCTGACATACACGCACCGGGACCGCAGCTCATCACCCAGCTGGAACCCGTTTGCTTGCCTGCCCTACCTCACCTTCTCCGAGGAGGGCCGGCAACAAAAGCTTTCCCCCCCCCTTGTTTCACATGTGCCACAGCAGCATTTCCACAGCTGCAGGAGGCGCTCTGGCCAACCACTCCCTTGTGCACACTGTGGTTTCTTCCCTCGCAGAACCAAATGCCTGCCTTAGAATTTAAGGCTCAACTATACTTAACTTTCACAGAAGTTCAACAGACCATAGACCAGAAAAGATCTATTGATACAGCAGCAGCTTTATAATCAGCCCAGAAAAAGCCATCAGAAACCATCTGAGGTCACCACATCCCACACAAACACAAAGCAGAGGGAAGTGTATCCTGCTGCTATTATGTCTTTCACCTCGACTGTATTTTCCTCCTCTCCTCAGTGACTTGCATCCAAATGCAACGCCTGTGGTCAAACCCATGCCTGTCCTGCAGTCCTGCACTCAACCAGGATCACTCACACGAGGACCACACACCTGGTAACAGTTTTCTGGCTCAGGACGACCCAAACTAACATGGATTTTTTATTTTTATTTTTTTTTTCTCCTCAACGTTTGTTCTTCCCCCCGTGGGGCCACTTCATTGCTCACTCTCACAGAGGAAAGCAGTACCGGGCTCAGGGGCGCTTCCTGGGGAACCGACCAAGTTACAGCCCCCGCCAGGTGTGCAGTGGATGAGGACAGCGCTGCCAGCGGCCCCCTGCCCCCAACGTACCCACCGCGAGCTCCCACTGCCTGATGGTCACCTCCGATGCCACCCCCAGTCCCCAAGGTTCTTTTCAGCGCCGCCGTCCACCAGGGCCGCACACCGAGTCCCCGTGCACAGCCTCCAGGCGACGGCCGTGCTCAGGAGCCCTGCCGCCGTCGGCAGTAGCTGTGCACAGAGCAGCGAAGCACATCAAAACGCCGGGGCTCGACAGGGAGGCCCTTGGTGCTGGGGCAGCCGCTCGAAACGCCAAAGCCACTAGGGCGCTTCTGAGGGACTGCCAGACGGACCCCGCAGCACGATCGGCGCTCACCCGCCTACCGCAGGGCGAGGGGGGGAGGAAGGAGGAAGTGATGTATGCGACGGCGGAACAGAGATAGCGCCGGCCTGCTGCCATTGCCAGGGCCAAAGATGGCGCTCCCCTCGTGGACTGAGCGGAAAAGGCGCGCGCGTATCCGGTGCCTCCTGCTCTAGGGCCCGGCCAGGAAGGTGCGCCGAGAGACGCTCCGTGCCCCCGTCAGGTCCGGCGCCCGCCGCGGTCATGGCGGCCTGGCCCGCCGCGCCCCTCCTCATCAATCTCGGGGGATCACTGCTGGGTTTCGTGGCCACGCTCGCATTAATCCCGGCCTTCAAAGACCACTTCTTGGCAGCGCGCCTCGTCGGCGAGGACCTCAACAAGGCCTTCCGGCGGCCCATGTGAGTAGCGGTGCCCGCTGGGCCGGCCCCGGCCCGCGACGCCCCAGCTGACCGCTGGCCTCCCCTTCCTTTCAGCCCCGAGGCACAGGGTATGATCAGCGGGGCCGTGTTCCTCATCATCCTCTTCTGCTTCATCCCTGTGCCCTTCCTGCGGTGCTTCATAGAGGAGCAGTGCACGGCCTTTCCTCACGACGAGGTAGGGCTTCCTCGTGCCTGGAGTGCAGCAGGCATTAGCAGGGAATATCCATTAGTGACCAGAGCCTTGCTCTCTATCCTGCAGTTTGTGGAGCTTATTGGCTCACTCCTTGCCATCTGCTGCATGATTTTCCTGGGCTTTGCAGACGATGTTTTGAACCTACGCTGGCGTCACAAACTCCTTCTCCCTACCATGGCATCCCTCCCACTGCTTATGGTGTACTTCACCAACTTTGGGAACACAACCATTGTGGTGCCTAAACCTTTCCGCGTGTTATTGGGCATGCACTTGGACTTGGGTAAGCACTGATTCACTGATGGTCATTGGCAATGAAGTAAGGGGCACATCTCAAACTTTAATACGTAGAAGGTATCAATTCCTATCCTGTAGAGGGAACCCGTGGAAGATTTGCTAAGTATTCAGTGGGAGAAAACATCACCAACTAAATATCATGCTGGTGAAAATAGCCATCCAGATATCCCTCAAGAGGTGCAGCATGTATATTTAACTATGCATAGATACAGTACTGTACCTTTTTCCAGATTTCTGGCAGTATGAGAGAGTGCCAAAGGCACTTTGCCCTCAGATATCAATACCAGCATCACCAAATCACAGAAACAAAACACAGCAGTTTGCTGCTGTGTTGCACATTTGCTGCAGTTACTGTGCTGTATGCATGTACGCGTGGTAACATTTACAGGAAAAGGACCTGTTAGTAAACTACTGATTTCAGAATAGTACTGAGACACTATATAATGAATTGTCCTACAAAACAGGAAACCGGAATTTCAGTAAATTGGATCACAGCCTGTTTCAAATATGAATGCTGAAGTATTTGCCTCGTTCTGACCTGCAGGTATTCTCTACTATGCATACATGGGCATGCTAGCAGTGTTTTGTACTAACGCCATCAACATTCTCGCTGGAATCAATGGGATTGAAGCAGGGCAGTCTCTGGTGATTGCTGCTTCCATTATCGCATTCAACCTTGTAGAGTTAAATGGTAAGGTAATGCATGGGAGTACAGAAAGCAAAGGAAAATAGAAACTTTGATTTCAGTAGTCAGTGTAGTTAAAAGTAACCTAGTCCTGTCTTATCAGAACCTTTTTTCTTTTTTTTTTTCCTGTAGGGGATTATCAAGATGATCACATTTTCTCTCTCTACTTTATGATTCCATTTTTTTTTACAACGCTGGGGCTGTTTTACCACAACTGGTAAGTGGATGGGCATTCAGCATTTCTTTGGAAGCATATTCTTTTTCCTTTTGCAGACAAAAACATTTATCAACGAGTAAGCAATGTACTGGAGTATAGACAGGCTTCTTGCTAGAACTAAGAACACAATGCAGCAATCCACTGGTATCTTTTATGCACCAACCTTGCCATTAGAGAATGCCTTCAGGTGGTTATGAAGTCATTATATTGGCAACACTGATTATGACAGACCTTTTCTCCTTTGCCTTGTGGATTGCAGGTACCCTTCCCAAGTGTTTGTTGGAGACACCTTCTGTTACTTTGCTGGCATGACCTTTGCTGTGGTGGGGATCCTGGGCCACTTCAGCAAAACGATGCTCCTTTTTTTCATCCCACAAGTGCTTAACTTCCTCTACTCATTGCCTCAACTCTTCCACATTATTCCTTGTCCTCGCCACCGACTGCCAAGGTAATGTACCTGAGTGACCTATGATGGTACCAGTTTATGCCCTTTGTCTCCACTACCAGCTGAGAAACAATAGCATACATTGGTTGGTGCCCTTTTTAATACCTATCAAAGTAGGTTGAATAGTTGGCCAGTCACGCTATTTATGGTTGAGTCAATCAGCACAAGTTTCTCAAAGAAATTTACTAGGAAAGACTATTGTTTAACACTCATGAGTATGATTATTCTCAGCTACAAGACTAAGATAAATGGGTACAGGCTGTTCTTACTGCTGTTGCACTAGGATTTAAGATCTTACTGGAGCAAGCACTCTGCAGCACTATGTATTGTCACTGATTGTAAGCATGTCTACATACATTCAGTTCTTCTAACCTTGCAGCTTTCTGCATGTGTTAGGTCGAAGTGGGGAGGAATATTTTATTGACTGCCCAAATCTGAGGGACCAAGGTATGAGCAGCTGCTGCTATACAGTATCAGAATATTTTTGCTTTTTTCACCAGTATATTTCTTTCTCAGCAACTTGGCTTGAGATATAAATCTACTTATGTAGGGATCACTGTCTCCTTGCTCTGTCCAGACTAAGACTTCAACATTCCTTTTAGGCTCAATCCTACAACAGGGAAGTTGGAGATGAGCTACTCCAAATTCAAAACTAAGAGCCTCTCAACCCTGGGAACATACATTCTGAAGGTAATAGCAGGAAAATATTAAAAAAAAAACAGGCATGTTTTGAGGCAGGAATCAAACGTGTGAGCAGCAGGATGGGAGGGAAGGCAGAACTTCTGGGCTCAGTGATTATTTCTTGGCTCAAATCGAGAAGAACACATTCTACTAAGCTCAGTCACTGTCTCTTGCAGTCAATGCGTTAACTACATTAAAAATTGCTCTTTTAAAATAACCACATACAGCAGTTGTCCCAAGACCATCATAAGCCTATCCTGTCTCTTTAGAAAAAGCACAAGCCAAACTACTGGAGTACAGCAAAATGGATCTAGCAGGAAGCACCAAACATACCTGATAAAATAGCATGCAATATTTTTTTCCCTAGGTAGTAAAGATCTTGCACATAGTAGATGTGAGGAGTGGCATGGATGAAGATGGTGAATACTCCGAGTGCAATAATATGACACTAATTAACTTTGTTATAAAGCTGATCGGACCCATCCATGAACGAAATCTAACTCTGCTGTTGCTACTCATTCAGGTCAGACAAATGTTCCTGCTAGCAGAAAAATGTATTCTGTGATAGAAGCAGATCCAGATTTGTCTCAAGAATATCAATTGGAAAGGGGGATGGGAAGCGTCACGCTTTTTATGCAAGGTGCAATTAAAGTTGTGTAACTTGAGAATCTGAGCTTTACACAGCTTCAGGAAGAAGCTGTCCTTCCTCTCAGTCCCCAGCATCATTCACTAAGAGCTATTAAATGTCAAGTCCCTAGATTAGCTTGAGAAGCTCCTTAGAGCACGAGTTGCTGGATTCTAGAAGAACAGTAGGAAAAACAGAACTATGTTCTTGCTTTGTCACTCTAACCCAATGCAGTCTTTTATCGCAATTGTTTTTCAGTCATACCAAATAACACTAGTACAAGTGTTATCTCCAGCTGGTGCCATTATATGAATGTGGCATGCAACTCAGTGGTAGCTGGAGTCTGTGCGTGGTGTGGGAACACTTTGAAGCAACTTTGAATGCAAGGAGAACATGCCTCGCAGATACTGCTGCTACTTCTATTCAACGCATGAACTCTCTTGTTATAGTAGACGTTCTGTTTCAGAAAAGACATTGCTTAAGTTAGTACAATTCCTTCTTCAGTGTCAGCTCAAAGCTAAGAATTTCTCCTTAGGAAAGAGAAAACAACACAAATTCCTATTCCAGCAGAAGACTTCCAACAGAGAGAACAAGGCTTAGGCCAAATACTTTTGGAGCAGGAGAGAATGGGAAGTACATACAGCTTGATCTTGAGTGAGGAGATCACAGCAGAGAAGTCTTTGCTGTGAAAGGATGTTAAATTGACAAGTTATTTTCCATTACAGGCCATAGAGTTTACATTATAATTTAGGTGTCTTAAGTAGTGCTTTTGCCATCTTTTCATCTTGTTCTCACAAGATAAACTTGCATAAACAGGCACAAAAATCCCTCACAGGTACAGTTTTGATTGAATGAGCTAAGAACTTTTGCTAAATTTATGCTTTTCATTTCTTCTACACCTAAAAATTTTACTTAAGTGCTATATAGTGAACAGACTGTGTTTTAAAGCACATCAAATCCCTATGGGAAAGAAGAACCTGCTAGCTAGTGAATTGTCTGATATTGTAAGGTTTCAGCTTCAGGTTGGTTGTTGTTGTTTGTTTGTTTGTTTTGTCTTTCTGTTTTTAAACTTAGGTCCTGGGCAGCATGATTGCATTTTCAATCCGGTACCAGCTAGTGCGTTTATTTTATGATGTCTGACTGAACTGCCAGGAGCTGCACCTTCCAGTGGACTTGATTCGGTTGCTGACCAAAAAACTTCAGTCTTATTCTGCTCCTCTGAGAACTCCAAGCCACCTTTCAGAATGCAAGAAACTACTCAAAGCCAGCCTAGAATCACAATTCTCTTTTTGTAGACAGAGCTCTTCCATCTAATTCTGCTTACGGCACACAGTCAACACTTCTTGGACATCCTTGCTACTGAGAGTATCTTTCAGAGGGGAAATAACCAACACGAATCTTTACACAGAGTGTTTAGGGAAAGCAGGAGAAATGAAATTGAAATTTGAGAAACTTGTCGCTGTTCCTTAAGAAAAAAGTACTACAATTTCTGTGAGACTGTACAGCAGAACAGATGAACCAGAATGCCCTCTTGGCTAATTTATCCATGGATGTAGAATAATACGTTACAAATCATACCCACAACTCAGAGCATTCTGAGAATAAAATGAGATACCCTTTCATCTTCAGCTCTGTCTTGAGAACGTTGAGGTGCAGTGAAACAAGGCTGCACAGTACAGCACTGTGCCTTCCTGCCCTGCTCAATGCCAGTAATTTCTGCAGCAGATTCCCCGAACTTTTTTTTCCTGAGCGCCTTTAGCATTTGTGTTCTTCACAGATCAGAACACTGCTGGGACTGGCTAGCAGAGTACAGATCATAGCATTCTTCTGTAACACAAAGCATCGATAAGAACCACTTAGATTTGCGGGTTACAATTAGTTTTTCTTTGTCCGAATTCTTATTTATATGGCATTGTCTGGCACCGTAGTTCAGCATAGAATTGCCACCTGACAGCGTAACTCCAGACAGCCGTCCGAAGCGCCGCTGCTGAGCCCAGGCATGCCCTCTGCCAGCACACTGCCGAGCTCCGAGGGCGAGTCGGACTCCGGGACCCGGCCGGCGCCGCACCGCCTCCGTTTTACCGTACGGCCAACCGCCAACGGCTACCGCGTGGTACGAATTTGGCGCCTTGTCTTCTGATTGGCCCACCGCCGTCGCCAATAGATAGGAGGTAAGCACGAAGGAGGAGGGGGTGGGCGCAAAGGCGGCCAGTCAGCGAGGAGGCTCACGCGGCAGAGCCCCAATAGCGAGGCGCCGTGCTGCTATCCAATGAGCGGGGCCCCACTGTGCGGGAGGTTATAAAGAGGCGGGTGGAGGCGCCCTCCCTCCGTCCCGCCGCAGAGCTCTTGAGGTTTCGGCGAGGTGCTCGGTCCGCTGCGAGGCGCCATGTCTGGCCGAGGCAAGAGTGGCGGTAAGGCCCGAGCGAAGGCCAAGTCTCGTTCTTCCCGGGCTGGGCTGCAGTTCCCCGTCGGGCGCGTTCACCGGCTGCTGCGGCGCGGACACTACGCGGAGCGGGTGGGCGCTGGCGCGCCCGTTTATCTGGCGGCCGTGCTGGAGTACCTGACGGCCGAGATTCTGGAGCTGGCGGGCAACGCGGCCCGCGACAACAAGAAGACGCGCATCATCCCCCGCCACCTGCAGCTGGCGGTGCGCAACGACGAGGAGCTCAACAAGCTGCTAGGCGGTGTCACCATCGCGCAGGGCGGTGTCCTGCCCAACATCCAGGCCGTGCTGCTGCCCAAGAAGACGGGCGGCAGCGCAGCGAGCCCGGCCAAGGCCGGCAAGAAGGGCGGCGGGCAGCAGTCGCAGGAGTACTAGGCCGGGCTCTTTCCCCCCCCCCCCCCCCCCCCCCCCGCCCCCCCCAGCAACACACAAAAGGCCCTTTTCAGGGCCACTCCATTGCTCACTGGGAGAGCTGCGATCCGCGGGAGGGGTGAGAGGCGGGCGCTGGGTCCATATGCCGGCGCAGGGCTCAGGGCAGTGCAGATCCACGCCCCGAGGCCAACTATGAGAAGCAAGCGCTGCGCCGCGCTGCGGAGCACGCAGGAAGCACCGGCAGCCGGCATGGCTGCTCGCGTTCAGTCACAGAAACTGTAAATAGGTGACATTCTCTGAGAAGACTTACTCTTGGGTGCTTATAATATGACTGTTTCTCTGCTGTTAAATTCAGCAGACATTGCACAGAAAATAAATAATCCTTCATCTCCATAACTGGAACCCCCATAATAGGTTATTTTGATGTTTCCTTAAGGCACTGCAACATGGTAGTGCAACACAACAGTTCAGCCATGAACTACAGGAAAATAGCTCACAGCCTAGAGGGAAAGGCAAATTTCTTACTCTACAGCTCAAAGGTTACCAGTTATATATCAATGCCTATCCTCATACTACATCTATGTGGGTTAAGTTGGCTAATCAACTGCCTAGTAGTTCATTATGAACAAGCAACAAAGTTGTACTTAATAACTTAAAGCAACTCCATATCCAAAACTTATGAATATAGCATCTGTGGTAAATACCCCATGAGGAATGCATTAGGAACCTAATGCTAGTCTCCTTCAGTATTTCTGAAAATAACAGGCCCAAATAATCTGCAATTTCCCCAAGTTTAATGACTACAGAAGACAATTCCGTATTGTCAGCACAGTGCAGTACTTCAGTACTACCACTGTTTGGTATGTCTATAATCTGTACTTAATGCTTTGTTACTAAATGCAATAGGAGAACAATTACTATTACATCTGTCCTAACAACAAATCTTTTAAACAAGTTTCAGAGAGATTTTGCAACTTAGGTACACTTCAATAAGCATAACTCCAAGTTAGTTAGGTATTTCAAGTATTTTATGCCCAAATGTCAGACAAAGCTGGTGCAAATGTTAAAAACAAAAACCCTTCCTCCAACAGCTGATAGAGTAGCTGTGAAGACTGAAGCAAAAGTTGTAACAATCTTGCTGATCTCACTAGAGGCTTAGCAGGCATCATTCAGCTGCCTTGCCACACGAAGGATGTGCTTAGCTCCCTTGCTCAGAAGTAAACTAGCTAATTCAATACCAAGGTTCTCTGCAGCTTCCTGGGCCTGACTGGGGATGTTCTTTGCTGTGATGCCAACATGCTGCACATCATCATTTGGTCCATATTCATTCTGCAAGAATAAACACATCAATGTAAGGCTGTGGGAAGAAGTGGGCAATAAAATAAGCTGTGTGTGAAACCAGGTATCACAGAATTGAGAGAGAATCATAGGGGCTATAAGGGACATCTGGAGATTAATCAGTCCAACTCCCCTGAAAGCAGGTTCCCTAGAGCAGATTGAACAGGAGACCATCCAGGCAGGTCTCAAATATCTCCAATAAAGGAGACTCCCTCCCACCTTTCTGGGCAACCTGTTTGTCACCCTCCAAGTAGAGAAGTTTTTTCTCATGTCTGTATGAAACTTCTGGTGTACTAGTTTGTGCCCACTGTCCCTTGTCCTACCACTGTGCGCTACCAAGAAAAGCCTAGCCTCATCTGCTTGCTTGACTTTCATCCTTTTGGTATCAATAAGCATTGCTAAGATCCCTCCCAGCCTTTCTTCTCCAGGCTGGACAGCTCCAGGCCTCCAAGTCTTCCCCCATAATGGAAATGCTCTAGGCCTCTTACCATCTTTGCAGCCCTCCACTGGACTTGCTCCAGCAGTTCACTATCTCTTCTTAGTTGAGAAGCCCAGGACAAGACTGCTCCAGATGTGACCCCTGCAGTGCAGAGGGTATGAAAACCTCCCCTGCCCTGCTGGCCACACTCTTAGTAACACACCCCAAGATACCACTGGCCTTCCTTGGCCACAAGGGCACACTGCTGGATCAGTGAAAAATATTTAACTAGAATCTGTGGTCTGAATAGCCTTTAGAACTGTATGCTGTGGAGTCTCCCAGAACAATTAGCAGAACAACAAGGGAAAAAAAAACTGAAACTGAAGAATCTTTTGATCTTAAAAGGTCTGGTTTTAACATTCAGCTACAGGTTTGAATTTTGAGTCCAGCATGGTTTGCATACCCGCTGTGGATAATTAACGCTGGTCTGCATTGTTTCCTTCAGGCTATCAGATCCATCCAAACTGTAGACTGCACCTGTCAAATACAACTTTGAAAGATAGAAAGGGTTACTACCACAAAATCAACCTAGACAGCAGCACTTTTGCAGTCAGTCTAATCAGACTGCCAGTCTGATGTAACAATTATGTAAATAATCCTTGTTAGGGAAGATGCATCTTCCCAAGAAAGAAACTGAATACTTTCTAGCTTTCTACCTACTTAGTTCATAATCTGTTGTATAAATGCACTCATTTTCCGAAGTCAAAAGGCAGACTTTGAGATTCCAGCGCAACACTTTAGAAAGAGAGGGTGAAAAAAAAAAAAAATCTAATTATCACAATAAGGGTGTTTTCTAGGACTCAGCTTCTGTAACCAGAACTGCTTTCTCATACTCCTGATTTGGACAATAACCCTATCTGCTCTACTCAGCTGCAAAGACGTCTGCTGAATTGAACCTCAGAGAATATGCAAACACTGGAACAGTTTTTCATAAATAATCCCAGATACATACAAAATATTCCTCACCTGGTCATCTTTCAGCGTGGTGTTAACTGCAACAGGGACACTACAGCCACCCTCCTGACAACAGAACAACATTGCTATTGAGTTTCCTCCCAGTGCATTCAAAGCAGAGGTTTCCTATTGCTATTCAGGCACTTCCCAGTTCACAAGTTCTCCCCTACTTAGCAAGTGTAACAGTCCTCCCACACCACGCCATCCGTTTAACTGCAGCAGAGCAGTATTTGTTGCTACAAGCAAAAGGGCAAGAATAACACACGTACCAAGTGTTTCATGAAAGCCCTCTCAGCAATGCAGCATAATACAGTTTCTCCATCATGCAGAACAGATACCATATTCAGCGTTTCTTGGTCTTTGGCACGAACCTCCACTGCTAAAGCCCCCTGTAAGACAACAACAATAACAGAACTCCTCAGCTTAAGTGTCTGCGGCACTCAGCATTGGTCATGAAACACAACTCAGAAGTTTGGATGCATTTCACCCAGGGAGAAGTATTTAAGCACAGAGATTTTACAGAAATTATTCAAGAAATAATAAGCTGGTTGCAAGACATCCAGCTCAGAACTTACTTAGACAAGTACTGAAGATCATATAGTCACCTGACATCTTTTTCTTAACTGAACTTCAGACCATATCCCTCTTCTGAGTACATATATGCAAACAGCCTGCTCTGCTGTCACAACAGTGTAAGAAAGTTGGATAAACGTAAGTTCTGCAACCTTGTCTAAAGATAACAGCAATCACAAACCAATTCTTTCCCAAATGGAAAACAAGACAGGAAAAAAGTGTAGTACATGACAAAGGCATGATTAAAAAAAAAAACAACACTATTTCTGGTTCATTTTCATCTCACTTTCATCTGGGTGACTAATTTCAGTACTGTCATGGGATAACTTTAAAGCCATCACTGTTCACTGTTTCCAGCCTGTAAGTAACAGCAGCAGCCATTCGTCAACCAGGAATTCATCCAGACTGGGAAATAACTGCATTACAATAATGACTGCACTACAAAATGCACAGCCAGTTCAGGTCTCACAAATTTGATACCAACTACGCAACACTGTGTAAATTCAGCCACATGACCAGCATGGGCTGGAACAATTTGCGTAGAAACAAGAACACTAACAACATGCCCCAAGGCAGATGTTTCAGCTCCACACAGCCAGGGAGTCAGGACACTGTGAGTAAGGGAGTGCCATGGCACCGATACTGCCGTGGCTTTGTACAGTTAGCCCAGCACAGCACAACACTAGCCCTGCCTCATATTTACAGAGTTGTCCCAGGGTAGCTGTACCACACATCACCTGTACCGTTTACTACTTCTGTGGCTGACAGAAATCAAACCCCACCGCACAGACTCATGGAGCTGACTTCACGTTCTTCACACACACACTCAACATAAGCAGACTACGAAGCTACAACAGAGATCACTGTAATTCTTCTTTGGCAATAAATACATCAGAAGTATTTGATTGCCACAGTTAACCACCTGACACATCACACTGCTGCTGGCTTTCCATATACAGTCAGGCTTAAGGTAGAAAAATTGTAACGTGCCTGTCCCACAGCATACAGACAATCTTCAGGGCTCAGGAGCTGGAAGAAAGTAAAAACAAAATTAAGTCATGTCGTACTTTTTAGAATATGCAAAGGAAGAACTGAACTCCATGCATACTTCTAACACCACATTTGTACCCAAGGGAAAAATCACTTCCCCCTTCCCATGCCTCAGCATTCCCACCCCAAAAGTAGGATAAGGTACTATTCCTCACCTTGACAGTAATATTTTATTCATTAGTTAATCAGAAAAAGTCTTAGACGTGCACTGTTTTGCTGCACACATGAAATACTGTGAGGTTACCATATTACAAACTGTTCCTGCAACACGAAAAGTATTGCATTTTGTAATTGTAAACAAAAAGTAAAATTAAAGCCTTCCTGAAGCAAATAAGATCTCAAGCTAACATGGCAACGGATTCAGCAGACTGCATGTGCATCTTTGATGGGACAATCACAAGGTCTGAAAATCAAGCAGGCAATGGTCTAGAAGAGAATGGGATTTTTTACTTTGACACTCACCTGACCAATGCGATTCTCCCAGCCCATTCTCTTCAGTCCAGCAGCAGCCAGGATTATAGCACTGAAGTCTTCTTTCTCATCTAGCTTCTTCAAGCGGGTGTTTAAATTTCCTCTCTGTACAAGCGGTTAAGCAAGTAGAGAAACAGGATGCAGACAGTCATACAGTCACTTAGCATTCGCTCGACTGTTTAAAGCCTCCAAATAAGAATCAGTCAGGGTATCATTCAGAAAGAAGTACTAAATATGGACAATTGTTTCTTTGAACAGAATTCTGCTGATTCTTATGAAATATTAATCCAAACACACACTCTTAGAAGATACAAATGATGCACTTAAATGGCACGTATCTGACATCAAATAATTCTGCAAGTCAACAAACTGCGTTACTGGGACTGAGGTAATAATGTGTTTTACCACCACTTCAGTGGCACACATCTAAACTAGCAACACAAAACACATTACAGGTATCATGACTGATCAGCATTTGGCTGTCACTGTGACAAACTTAAGACAGATCTCCACTAAGCAGGCTTCAGAACACTGCTAAATATGAAATGCACCAGCATTCTGAATTTCAGCCAGATTAAAGTTAGGCCTTTTTGTTACAGAATCATGAGAAAACAACAGGACAACATCCACTGCAGATTGGTTACAGGAGGTAGCCTTTGAGTAAGTTGTTCCTGCAGATCAGGTAGTGTGTATCAGCCTTGACTCTAGACTTTGTGTCAACTTACATAACTTACATTTGCCACGAAAGGATACAATATCCCTGAATTCAAGCTGAGGGAACTTCTTTTTGAGCTGGGCTGCTCGCCGAAGTGAACTAGTTCCAATAACACTGTTTGGGAAAATTAAATCCATGAAATTCAGCATACAACATACTCAGCTCCACATGAATATACGTCAGATGTTGCAAGGAAGATTTCCACTCCCCCATCCCCACTAGGATAGAAACAAAGTTTTAAGAACCTATCAGTGATTTATGCCTCCTCGGAAGAAGTGAAAGCACTTGGTAAAGTTTAACATGAGATCTCACTGAAACTAGATGCAGGCAAACCAGTGCGAGAGAGCAAATTAGTGGGAAGACTTCTGGAATACAGCTGCTATTAATGGTCAAACTTGATTTAAAGAGCACACCTTCCCATCACCGATTCCTTGGTCACAATACAACCCAAAAAAATTGTTACAAAAAGCAGGCTTAGTTGCTCCAAATTAAGACAAAAATAGTCAAGCATCACAAAACATGGGAAGTTCTTCAATTACAAAAATGCAATGGGAGCAGAACCATCAAAAACAAGTCGTGTAACTGGACAGCATAGAAAGCTGCCCATCTGGGCAGTAACCATTTATTTTCTAGAGCTACCTGTTCACTTTTCCTTATAACCTGGAACCTAACACAGATGATTTCCATGCTAATTAGAAGAAGTTCAAGTTCACATTCCTATCACAGTTAGTTTGTAATGCTCCTAGTAGAACCATAGAAAATGCGTGCCCAAAAAAAAGCAACAAAGAAATCTGAATTGGCTGAGTGAGAACAAGAGAACAGACATGCAAGCTAGAATGCTGCTCTGAACACTGTCTGCACTGTATACATGCTCCTGTAATGAGCACTACACAAAGGACCTGTATTCACTCTGGAGACTGAAGCAAGGAAGGGTCTCACTTGAGATAGCCGCATCTCAAAGGCGGCTAAAGACATTCAAAGTCAATTTACAACATTCTCATTAGCATAGCTCTTTTCAGCAAGTAGGTCCACTGTAACTTACACTGAAAGCTAACTGAAGGCAGTGCAAAAACCAACAAAGGATAAGGGAAGAAGCTCACCGATTTGTCACTGGGAAATATGAACAAACTCCTTTCTGTTTTTTACACTTTACTGACTTCTCCCTACTCACCTCTTTTCAGGAAGAAGATTGAGTGTTTTCCCACAGTTTTTGGGGTGAAAGACAACAGCATCAAGTGGGTTCTCTCTTCTGCAAAAAAAAAAAACAAAACCAAAAAAAAAACAAAAAAAAGCAGAATGGCATCATTTAACAGAAGGCCATTAAGATTAACAGTTCCGGTACCATTCCCCAAAGGAACCATCCTTTAGCTCCAAAAAGCTTCTCCTTTTCAACAGCAAGGATTTCTAACAAACCTGCTGGCTACAGAACACTAGTTCTCCCACTGTTTCAGAGAATAATCAAAGGTCAAACAACAAAGATCTAAACTGTCATTTTCTACCATTACCAGCACTGCAAAATGCTAAGTCCCTCAGATGGTCAGGCTTTGTGCACATACTTACTTGCAAATAGCACCGATTGTAAAGCCAGGAGGAAGAGAAGTTGGCAGGTCCTTCAAGGAGTGAACTACCAGGTCAACTCTATGAATTAGAGAATAGTAAATCACAGCACTGAACAGACGTTGGGTCATGTAGTGCCAGAGACCCACAGTTAACAACAGGAAAGCGTAGATCCAATTCTTGGGGTTAGTTTAGAAAAAAGAAAGAATGCTCAGAACTCTTTAGCCAGAATTACTACTAGACTTACACAAGCGATTCTGAAGAGCCACTTCACTTTTCCCTGCCTTTTCTAATCTGGAAAACTGAGATAATGCCTTCCTCCCAGTAGCAGTATAAGATACATTGCAGCCATACTGAATTAGTGTAAGACACTAGAAATATTGACACAGACTCGTTAAACCAGTGTGCAACTAGTATGTTGACGGGTACCGTGGTTCAATGTGAAAATAGCAGCTAGCAAAGCAAATGCCATCTACTTCACTACAAGGACAGGGACTTGTAAATGACTGAGCCTCCGAGTATTTTTTTCCCACCAACTTTACTGGAAAATGCGTTATCAAACGTGTACACTAGAGATGCAGAAAATATCTTTGCTTTTAAACTCACTTTAATCAGTCATAAGCAACATAACAGCCCTACTCAGGATATTTAAGAAAAAACACAAACCCTCTATATCTGACTTTTCTGTAGAAATAAATTACACCAGAAAGCAGCACAACTTGCTCACGCACAATTCACTAGAGTATTAAGCATGTAGCACACTCACAAGCATTAAATATGTTATGCAGTATGCCAACACGGAATACTGAACACAGTAACAAAGTAGTAAGATAAAGAATACATTTGCAAGCATGAATTAGATTACACACTCTGATGCACAAGTAACATACAAATCAGAGGAGAAAAAAAAAAAACTAGGACAGGCTAAAAGTCAGAACACCATTACTCCAAAACATGGCTGAAGTCCAGGATAAGGGGAGTTAAAAATAAATAACAAAAAAAATGCCAGACAAGTAATAAAACTGAGCTCTTACTCATTTCTTTCAAGTGCATTTTCCAGCTCTTTGGTAAAGAGGCTCTTCTCCCCAATCTACATGTAAATGAAGAAACATGAATTACAGAAGAAAATCTGCAAGTATACCATCAAATACAGTAACTTTTTTGAGTACTGTATTTCTTAATTAATTCCCACCTGAAATAAATCCTTTACCTTAGACAGCGCTGTATCTAAGATCTTGTCTCCAGTTGTAGACATGGCAACTGCACAGAGAACACAAAGCCATAGACATGGTCAGAGCACATTGACTGGTGGTATCTACTTAACAACCATATTGCTATACATATAGTGTGTATTACACTACCACAGTGCAAACACAAACTTAAGATTGAAGAGCAGCTCACTTCTATGAATATGTTGTAAGTGAAATAGAGACTTCTTTCATGACTCAAAAACACAAAAGGAGAAAGAGGACAGGTTTTAGGAACAGCCAACTCTAAAGGCATTACTCAGATTCTCAAAAGGATCAATATAACATCATCTGCACGACAGATACAGACCCCAGTCAACAGGAGCTTGTGTAATCAATCCTCCTCCATTGGAAAATACCGGCAGCAGTTGCTCAGCTATGCAACCTAATAGAATTCAGACTGCTCTCTCAGATAACATGGGGCCAATTCTCCTGCTCTTGACAATACCCCATTCACACATCTTGCACACAGAGATAACTGCCTGGCTCTGCTGCCACCCTACACCAGAACAGCAACTGGAGGGGAAAATACAAAACACCACTTACCAATCTCAAAGCAGAGGTCAGGGTAAAACTCACGGAGCATCTCAACCACACTGTCAGTCTGAATCCGGGCCAGCTGCAATGAAGCCGGAAACAAAGCACTACGCAGAAAGCACAGGAGCTACACAGTAGCTAAAGAGGACTTTGTCATTCTTGATAGTGTGCACGCATGACCACTACATTCTCTAAGTTGTAAGCATTACAGAGAAGCAGCTCCAAACACAACAGCTCATTTATACAAATCCTTTGAGCCTGCAACATGACCAGAACATTTCACAGAACTTCTTTAAATCTAAGCAACAGAATAAGCTCTCCCCATATCCAACACTTCTGTGACCCAAGCAATGACGAGTCAAAACAAGGTATTGAGTTAGGAAGAACAGCTGAAGCACAAACGTGTTAGGATGCACACACACTGCTTTCAGCTGCCCTAAGCTGTCCCCTAGGTAGAAGTTCCATTTCTCAGGGGCAACCTTATATGTACACAGTTTACCTAACTAACCTTAAGGCACTTCACCTCTACGGAACGCCACTGCTGAACGATAGGTGTTCACTGGTAAGCAAACAGAAAGGCAAGGAAAGCCTGTCATTCACTTTAGAAAGAAAAAAAGTCATATAACTGGCAGTAACTCCTACTTTTTCTAAAACCGTGAATTTTGTCGATGTTGCATGTTGGTTTTTTTTCTGTTGTGGTTTGGTTTTCTTTTGGAGCTAGGATGATTTTGCTTTGCCTGTAGAAGTCCTACAGATACTGGCAAATATGAATTATTCAGCCTGAATAGGATCAAAATGCTATTCAGAAATTCTACGGACAAAAAAGTACCAGCTGAGGTCTGCACAAACAGCAAGCACCGGAACCGAAGGCAGTGGAGAAAAAGAAAAAGGTGGAGGCGAGCAAAATAAAAACAGCAGAAGAATCAAGCGAGCACCTCTAACTACAGCGCTTCAGCTTCTTTCCCGGTAACCAGCTACGTAGCCTGGGGCGATTAACTTTGTTCTCAAGACTCTAGTTTCCCTACATATAAAATGAGCACAGCTTGTGGCTTCCCACTGCAACCTCAGATTAGAAAACAGTAGTAGCACGTGTGAGTCTATGATCCCTAGTCTGACGTCTACATGTAACGCTTTCTCTCTATCTCTGAAGTACTTTCTTAGACCTCTCTACCAGAACGAACAAGTTTATCGCAGAACAAAGGCCTGAAGGACGGTTATCTTCCGCGAGTCGGCTCCTCCCTTGCTGCAATAGGATGGCAAGAGATACCCACTGTATCTCTGGACACGTTCTTCTCCCGGCCTTTGGGAGGGCTGGAGTGTTTTGGGGGGGGGGTCCCGCCGCGCCAGCCTTGCCGTTCGATAAGCAGAAAAATACCCGTTACCGTACAAGGTGCCACGTTAACCCCGCAAATCGCACGAAAGGAGCGCTAATGAGTGCAAACGGCCCCGCCGAGAAAAAGCGTTTCCAAGTTTTTTCTCGCGCTCTCGACAAACGACCCAGAACGGCTGAGCCCAGCCGCCGCTGCCGAGCGCAGAGCCCCGAGCAGCGCGCCGCGCTCCTCCCTGCACAGCTCGGGCAGGAGAGCAGCAGCGCCTCCGGAGTCAGGCCGAGTCCCGACTCGGGGACTGGCGAGCGCGGACGTCGCTCTCGCTCGCTTTTCGAGCGGGAAAGCTGCCGGGACGCGGAGAATCGAGATCATCCGGTGCCCTGCCGTGCGTGTCCAGGGCTACCTCGGGCTCCCCGCACCCCCCACTCGCCCCGCCTACCTGGCTCCGGCGGGTACCCACGCGGATCGCCCTGTTGCCAATACCGTTCTCGCCCTGCAGCAACGATGCGCCGTTAGCGGCCCCGCAGCCGGCCGCGCGCCCTCCCGTCCCGCTGGGCCCCGACTCACCGCAGCCGGGCGCACCTCCGCCATGGCGCCGCTCCGCCTTCAGCTCTCCCCGGGGCGCCCCACGGCCCGGCCCCGCCCCGCCCCGCCCCTCCGACGCGTCACGTCCGCCGGGGCCGTCCACGTGACGGAGCCCCAGCCCCGATTTTCCGCGGCGCCGCCGTTCCCGGCGCTGCCCTTCTACGCTCCGGCGTTAAGCCGACTCGGTTCCATTTATTATTGGAGAGCGAAAGATGTGAGGGCGAAGCGCGCGCCCACGCCATAAACCCGTACAACCCGAGAAGGGGCACGGTGCAACGGGAGTCCACGGCTCAGGTACTACGCTTAGTGTGCATCAGCAGCTCCCTCTGGAGGCCGGCCTCAATGGTCGTAGCCGACTTTCCCAAAGGCAAATCTGTGATGAGGGTGAGCTTATTAAAAACGCCTCGACCGAAGTAGTCAGCGACGACAGAAAAACCATCATTGGAGCACTTAAGCTGCAAGACACAAAGCAACACCATCAGGAGCTTGTCAGAGGCTCCTGCCTCCTGAACATATCCTTTCATCCCTTCACTTACAGCCCCATATTAGAGATAGAGCAGTTTAAAACCACAAAATTGTTATTTCATGCAAATGCCACATATAGCAAGCTTTTCTCAAGTTATCTTAAGCACGAAAGCTACTACCGTAGTTGCACTGGTTTATCTTCTGTGTTTGCAGAACATCAAAGATTTTCTCTACTCCAGCTGTTGAATCATAGAATTGCTCAGGTTGGAAAAGACCTTAAAGATCGAGTCCAACTGAAACCTAACCATACTACCCCAACTCTAACAACCCTCCGCTAAATCATGTCCCCGAGCACCACATTCAAACGGTTTTTAAACACCGTTTAAAAACACCTCCCTGGGCAGCCGATTCCAGTGCTTAACAACCCTTTCTGTAAAGAAGTTTGTCCTGATATCCAACCTAAACTTAACCCTGGCACAACTTGAGGCCATTTCTCCTCATCCTGTCACCAGTAAGAAGAGACCAGTCCTGTTCTCACTGTAAGCACCTTTCAGACATTGGAAGAGAGCAATTAGGTCTTCCCTCAGCCTCTTCTTCCCCAGACTCAACAGCCCCAGTTCCTTCACCAGCCTTGTTGCCCTTCTTTGGACCTGATCCAGCATCTCAACGTCCTTTCTGTACTGAGGTGCGCAAAACTGAACACAGCACTAGAGATGGGGCCTCACCAGTGTCAAGTACAGGAGCAGGACAACTTCCCTAGTCCTGCTCCAGTCACTCTAGCTCCATGAATCTACTTATCCTTCTCTAACAGCCCCTGGGGGAAGAGGGGTGTCTGTCTGCAAAAGCAGTCTAAACTTAAAAAAGAAAAACACAAACCCACAGGGCAACATTACCATACCTGATGCTGAAACTGATCATGCAGATCTCTCTTCTGCTCCTGGGCTCGGATCATGTCCATCACTTTGCGATTTTCAGGCATGCAAGTAGGACATTCTGAATCACTCTCAGAGTAGCTTTCAAAACAATGCTGGTGGAAGGAATGACCACACAGGAAATGGACTGAGGGCAGCTCCAGGGCACTGGTGCAAATGCTACACTTGGTCTTCTGAAAGATCTTGGGACTAAAACAGTGACAGAAAGCAGAAGGGAAAAAAAAAAAGTGTATATTTCTTTAGTTAGAAAATAATATTCCAGTATAAGACAAGACATCACAGTCCTGCACCTTGCTTTTAGCTCTTCAATCTCCTGACGAATCCTTGTAGTTTCATCTCGGTATTTTTGAATTCTCTGCCCATCTTGCTCTATCTGGCAGCTCTGCTTCTGCAGCTTGTTGACAAGATAATCCTTAATCACAGACAGTGTGGCTGTGGAGTTGTGAGCCAGCGTCTGCACAACTGAGGATAACTCAACGTTAGTTTAAACACAAGTGATAAAAATTGCCACTACACTGGTCATGACTTGACAGACTACTTTCCATTAAAAGGAAACTGACAGGCAAGAAACATTCCACACTCCTACTGAATTAGAAAACTTATTTAAAGACACAATTTCAGCTTGCTCTCTAGAAGGGCTCCAACCTCCAAAGCCATGACTGGGAGCACATTTAAATAGTCCAGACCAAAAGGGCAAAGGAATAATCTAGTGGACTGAACTCTATTTCAACTTCTCCACCAATCCACAGAAAGAGCTTAGGATGCCCTTCACCTCTCCACACTGACAGAACAGAAGTAACACAGATATCTCCGCAACTGATACAGCAGATCTTTCTTCCCCAGATTGCGAAGCTGCCACTGGCATCACTTTTTCCTCAACAGCAGATTTTTTCAATTGGTGGGCTCAAGCTTCATTGATACTTCTCTCACATTCTTAGTCTACAGATGCCATTAGCCTGTTTTTGGTTTGTTTCCCCAACTTTAGGCCACATGTCATTATTACCAAGAAGTGGAGGCATAAGATTCTTGTTCTCTATGTGTTTCAGCACTGCAGCAATATACTCCTTGCAGTCTTCCTCCTTCCGTGCAAAGTAGCCAAGAGCCTGTTCCCAAAGACAAGCCTCTTGGTCCCCGTACAACTCACACACCTCAATCACTTTCTTGTACTGCTCATTCTGCATGTGGTAATGCATGATCTGTTGGAAACTAGAGAAGAAAGCAACACGTCAGTTGAAAAATCTACCTTTTGAAAGGTTGTAGGGGCCTCATGTTTCCACTCAGCCACACTATGCCCCAACATTCCCACAGAAGCCAAGACTGGTCTGCTACCCATTCTCTTTATCACTGTCCTGCTCCAAAAGAAGGATATTTTCTGCTGAGCAATGATGTACACAGTTCCTGTCCTGAGATATTCAAGAGGTCCTTGAGGGCAGGGACATTTATGGTTCAGAAATCCCTGAGATGGGGCAAGCAACAGGACTCTGGGGAGAAAAGCAATACTCACAGTTTGCCCTGCTCATAGAGGTAGAGGACACCATCCTTGAAATTGTGCATCTGACATAAGACCAAGGCCTTATCAAAGACTGTTTTGAACCTTCCACTCTTCAGGAGAGTGAGTGCTTCATCGTGCAGCCTCTCCTTAATCTATGAAAAGCAGGAATGGAATGGAATGGAAGGGGAGAAGAAACAGAATAGTTTTGCAACAGTGTCTGAAAACAATTTGCAGCTTTTCTAGAGAGAAGCAAAGTTCTGACGTTTGCTCTTTACCCCTTTTAAGCAGTAAAGACAATTTCTTTTACCCAAACAGCCAGCACCTTCAAAGACTAAGGCAAGCATATCCAATTTCATGAAAAAGACATTCACCCACACAGACTGCATTGTCTGGAATCTGTACTCACACAAAACATGCTTGCCTCACTGAAATAAGTATTCTCCCAGCTAGTAGGCTGCATTCCCATTTGTCCAGTACAGCATACAAATTGCCTTATACTAACAATGCCTATCTGGAGAGGTTATGGAGTTGGCAAGAATGCAAACAGAATTCCCAAACACCAAAGCTTTATCTCAAAATAGAAAACCAAAGATCAAACCTGCTTATCTTGTTCATGTGCCCAATTCTGGAGACGAAGTTCCAATAAAGTGTCATACACACCCTGTGGAGAGTCAGACTGCACCTCAGTCATGTGTTCCAGAAAAGCCTTCAGTTCTCGGGAGTTGTTTGCAAAGACTGGAATGAACTCCTCAGAATTTGCCTGCAAAATAACCATAAAAAAACTTGACCACCCACCCAGTCACAGCCAGACAGGTGCTTCTTCCCTAAAATCTGTACAACTCACTCCCAGAATGACCCACAACAGATACATCACGATACAATTACTGCAGTGATCAGTTCTGAGCAGTAACTTTAGACAGTTTCATCACTAGGACTACTGATACGCTAGGATGTGGCCCCGCATTATGCCTCGAATGTCAGGCACGCAGGAGCACTGGCTGCAAAGTTTCTGTTACTAAGCAATACCTCACAGTCAAAGCAAACTATACCTTTTTTCCTTCCAGAATCCCAGGGCCTTCACTGTTTCCTGATGGCTGGTAATCAGTGCAAAGGTTCTTCAATAGTTCTGTTGTCTCTTTAGGGACATGGTGCATCAGGATTTTACCATATCGCTTCATGTTACTCTCTGCTTGATCAAAAGGCAGTTTTCCAATGTAGTGCAAAGCCTCTTGATAGTTCTGTAGAGGCAGCCAGCAAGGATAACATGACATTAGCCTCTACTCTCCACAATGATGTTAGCACAAACAGCATTCAAGATACTCTGCAAGTATGTCAGAAACAACACCTGCTCTAAATTAACACCTAATGTTACTATTCCTGATTGTTGACATCCTCAGGGAGACAGGCTGGCTGTGACCAGGGAAAAGAGATTGACTTTAGGAGGGCTCTGTTAGTAATTGATTTAAGAACACTGGGGGAAAAAAAAAGCAACAAAAAAAGTAACACTGAACCAGAACCACTAGGCCTCTGATTTCCACCCAAAGTCCACTGCACAATCCAGAAGCAGAATACCAAGAGATAAACAACAGCAAGTGCTGCTACTGCCTTAACAGTCGCATAAGCACACTAGCTACAGGGAAGAGGCTAGTGAATCACAGAATTACAAGGGTGGAAAGGACCTACAAGATCATCTAGTCCAACCATCCTCCTATCACCACTACTACCCACTAAGCTACTAAACTATATTATATAGCACCTCATCCAGATGCTTCCTGAGCACTACCAGGGACAGTGACTCCACCACCTCCCTGAGCAGGCCATTCCAGTGCTTAACAACCCTTTGAGAGAAGTTTTTCCTTATATCTAACCTAAATCTCCCCTGGAACAATTTGTGGCCATTTCCTTGGGTCCTATTTGTTATCTGGGAGAGGAGGCCAACCCCCTCCTTATCACAACCTCCCTTTAGGAAGATGTAGAGTGCAACAAGCTCTTTCCAAGCCTCCTCTTCTCCAGAAGAAACAATCCCAGAAGAAGCAATACTCACATCAGTAAGAACACAAGAGCAATAACACTTCACCTTAATGTCTTCTAGCTGGATTTTGAGGTACCATTCATGATGGGCATGCTTTTCTGCCAAGTACACAGCATGGGAGTAGTAACCTGCCTGACGAAGCACCTTGATTGCTGTTTCCACATCAAAGCGAACCTCACTCTCACTAGCCTATAACAGAAGCAGAAAGATTGTGGACTGTAGCAATTATGCCAAGGGACAAGCAGAAATTATTTCTGTTTGAAAAGGAAAGCCAGAGCACTGACAATTTAGTACCTGTCAAGCAAGGGAAAGATCACATACCGATAAAAAGTAGTAGTTTATCCATCTCTCAGTAAACAGTTAGTCATGCTAACAAAAGCAAGCACACTTCAAACTGGAATAGCAAGCCAGCAAAACTGAGAATGCAACTAAGAGCTTGGAAATAAAGCATCACAAACAAAAGCACTGAGGCACAAATTCATTCTTTTTCTTCTCAACAGCCCTACAGGAGACAATTTACGCTGTTATCACCACTCCCTCTTAATTATCGTGAAATAATGCAAAATTCTTAAGTCATCACCTTCCGTTACCTTAATGAATTCCTCCAATTTGGTGCTGTCTTTGAGTTTAGTATAGCAGTTCAGCAGAAGTGTAGTATGGTCTGCATTGGCAAGAGATTGTAGGTGGAGTGTCTGCAGATAAGCAGTGAGATTGTGGATGCGCTGAGCATCTAGGAATTTCCGAATAACATAAGATGGTTCCAATTTCCCTATAGTTCTAGGAGAGGAAAAGTCATGTCACAATAGATCATACACAGCCAGGAAATCAAAAACCAAGAGAAATTCATAACAGACCCTGAACTTCAGACACTAACTCACCTGTGACCACTCAGCTATGAAAGTAACAAGCAGTTATGCTTCAAGACCACCCATCTAAATACACAGAGAAATAAGCATCTCTATAAAGGTTGAGACTGGGAAGACAGCAGTAGCACACAGGAAGTTTATGTTCCTTTAAAGGCTCCCATGAGAAGATGGGCTACACTCCAGCCACAGCTAATTGATAAGTCCAAGAAGGAAACGTAAGTCTAATTTTCCTTTCTTTCAGTCATGCAAGTCAGTCTTATCTGAGCACTCACACCCACATGCAGCAGTTTAGCCACAGTTATCCCACTACTTGAGGCAAGTTTTCAACACAATATGTGCTGACATTGCCTGGGTATCAGGACTCCAAAATCTCAGTTCTACATGAATGTGGCACTAAAAGTTTTAAGTAAGCCTCAGAGCAGACTGCTCTAATTATTATAAAACCTGACATGTGTAAACTGACATTAATGTGATCACATTCCAAAAAGACTACCATACTAATCAAATCACACTGCCCCCCTTACACTGCATCTCCACGCTGACAGTTATTTTTTATACTTATATAAACTTTCACATTCTAGAATTTCACAACATCCTTTTGCATATACAATACCTTGTACGGTACACATCATTCCAAGACAGAATAATCCTTTGATTACAGTAACATTATCTGTCCCCATTCCATCCCAATTTGACACGTATTTTCCTCCCTATATGCAGAACCTTCCCTATGAGTCACACCTTCTGGCTCCACGGGCTTAAATAGAAAATCAAAACCCTCATAGCTCCCATCTGTACTACACTGCCCTTGCTCTGAACAACCCCTGCTTACCGGATATATTGCTGGATGGCTCCATCATGGTTCCCCTTGTTATAGAGATGATCACCATACTGCCGGAAAATCTCTGACAAGCCATCACTATCCAAGTGGTGACTCTTGGCTAGATTAATGGCCATTTCAAATAAGTTTTTTCTGAAGAGCATCTATTAAAATTCAGCATAAGAGCAGTATGAGGGAAATACCACATCCCAAAACCTGACTGGAAAACAACTTGTTTCTTTTTGGTGCTAGACAGGTACATACAGTGAGGCTCTGCACACTGTTATGTTGGAGAGTTAGGAGGTCACTTGTTACACTGTAACACATCTATGTGAACCCTTTTGCTTCTCTCATCTGTACAGTCAGTATAATCCCCCCACAGACATAAAGCAAACTAGTAACATAACAGATTTACGTGCCTCAAGTTTGGTTTGGGCATCCTTCTCCTGCAGTACATGGATCTTCCCATCTCTGGTCAGAACATACAAAGAACCCCATTCTGCTAAGACATCTACTACATCATCAAAGATTGAGCTGTACGCAATGAATTTGTTGCACAAGTCGTAGATATTCAGAACTTGTTTGTCTGAATTCTGTGCTTCATTTCCAGCAAACTCTGACCTGGAGAGCAGAAGAAAGTTTTTTAGATTTTTAGAAAATAAGGTTCATATGACCCAAACACATTTGATACCTATGCAGTCTAAGGATGCTAAGAGAACAAGGTAAGTCAGAAGCATCCGGACAATTAAATTAGGTGGAGTTGTATGCAAAACACCATATATTTATCCACGAGTATGATCAGTGTGCTAGACTGAAACATTAACAGGAGCAGAAAGAAATCCCCCATGTTCAGCATGCTTGACTATGTTGCACTAGCAACAGAAGTTAATTAGTATGTGGGTCTTGATTAATCTTAAAACTCTTTGACAACATTACCATCAGTCCATAGAGCAAAGTTTAACAGGGAAGAAAAAAAAAAGAGGGAATGCCAGAAACTGCAACAATAAAAAATTCAACTGTTCCAAGGAAACATACTTAGGAGAAGTTTTTCGGTCCTTGGAGACAACGATGAGGTATCCCCGATACCAGTGAACAATCAGCTTTTGTCCCTCGAAAGCAAAGCAGGGGCCTCGTTCATCTGGTTGATAAAGGTATACACATTCATTTCCCGCTACAATGAACTGGAGGTCCTGGGAGGGGTCGCTCAGAGAAGAACAGTGTAATCCACAGCCATGAGTGTCCAGCTCCAGATGAGAATAGTCTTTCACAGAAAGCAGGTAGGACTACAGAGAAAATGCAAGGTTTGGGGGCTTACCTAAAATAGACTCCGAAGGCAGTGCCATTGTAAGTCAGATTTTCACTTTTTCAAATTAGTTTCCCACCTGGATGTTCTCTGTGGTCACCACAAACAGATGTGTTGTTTTGCCAGACTGTCGAAAAGCAAGACCAGTAACTGGGTAACTGCCTTCATGTAGGATCTGGGTCTTACTATGCCGGTCTCGAGTGATGTCTCCTTTTGTAAGCACAACACTCCCATCTGCGAAACCTTATGAAAAGGATAGATCAAATTGATCACTTCTGTGGCACACTTGAAATATTATCCAGGGCAAGTTAGGGCAGGTGCAGTCAATGACAAAAATTTGCTTGCCGGCAAAGTATCAAGCTCCTAGACTGCAGCAGGCTCTCAATTAAATACCTACCAATCTCTCCCCATACATGATGTCACTGTTCAATGTTCAACTTGTTCTCCCCCATCTCCCCCATGAACTTCACTTGCTGGTTATTTTTGTTTGAGTCTTCCTATATTTTGTTTTAAGAATAGCCATTGCATCATCTAATTTTAAGTATCAGTTATTTCACTTATTCAAAGCATGCTACACACAAAAAAACAGTTTTCACAGTTTGCTGACAGCATCAATCCAGCAAACTGCTCCAAGTTGGAAGGTCACAGCACTAATATGGAAAGACTTAATTTCAGTGCAGAGACTAACTCACAGAAACAGTTTGTAGCCTTACTACATTCCCACTCTCACTTTAAGCAAGCAACATTAAAAAGGTACAATTAAAGCAGAACAAATGGAGAGTGGCTTTGTGGGCTTTAAGAAAGTTTCCACACAGTGTCTGGGGGGAAAAGAAACACCCCAGCATTATTTATGAAAAAACCTATGCTATTCTCTGTGCTGGTACTAAATTTAGACTAAGTCTATTATTACTATTATCATACACTTACTGACTTGCAGGAACAAAAAACATCAACTGAGATCTGTTTCTCTGTGAGATATCAAAATTGTTACAATCATACACACAAGCATACACTAAAATTATGTATTTATTTCCTTAAGGTCTCCAGTAGAACAATACACAATCTCTGTGAGAAGAGCATAAAAACAGTTTAAGAACAATGAATTTGTTCTACAATGGTTTTTGTGTTACATATCCATTTTCCATACATCAGAATATAGACAATAATGTATTTCTTAAATTATTACAGGTCAACTATACTTACCAATAGCCATGAAATTCAGATTTTCATGGACAGTTAGACAGGACACAACTGTGGGCTTGTTACCCGGTATCGCTGGGAAAATTCGTGTGCAAAGAGGATTGCCACCATCTCTTTTTTCCAGATTCCATACTTTAACCTAAAAACAATAAATAGCACATTAACCAAAAAACAAACAAGCAAACAAACAAACTACTTAATAATTAGTTATAACACCAGTATCTTTTCCTCTGTCATTTAACTTACCAATGGGTTAATGCCCTCTTCATCCTCACCAACAGAAACCAAGATACTGTGCTGCTTCAGCTGGTATAGGTGTGTTACCCTTAACTTGTAAGCTTGGAAACCACTAAGTTGAAGGGAGCGAGGCAAAAACCAGATCCGACCTTCCATATGTACATCACAGTTAAGGAATATGAAGGAAAAGGTAAAAACTGAGTGAAAAACAACCACCACCACCCACACCTCTACGAATACCAGAATCAAAACCTTAAAAGCTCCTTGTTGTTGATCTCCCAGAAGCCTACAGCAAATATACTTTTGCTGTTGCCTATGAGAACCAAAACAGGTAACAACAGTTCTGTAACATGCAAGGAGCAGAGAAGCCAAGGAAACTGCCGCATACCCGAGACTGGAGTACTGCTAGGCCCGCCTCGGAGCTCAGCCCGCGCCACAGAGCGCAGACCTCCCCTCGCGACGCAGTGCGGCCCGACCCGCCGGGCCCAGCCCACGAACCCGGTGCAGGCCAGATGGCCCGGCCCCATCACTCTTGCCGCCGCCGCGCAGGATATCTCCGAACACAAGGTTTCCCCGGCCCGAATCACAGACCGTGATGCCCGGAGGCAACGCGAAGGGCTTCCCACTAGCCCCCTCCGGCCCCGGCGGCTCCTTCACCATCTCTCTGTCGAAGAAGACGAAGCGGCGCCACTGCAGATAGGCGGCCATGTTGGGTCGAGCTCCTCACGTGACCGACTTCCCCCCCTTCGTGTCACGAGACGAAGGACGCCGGAACGCGCGATCTCGCGCACTGCGCATGTGCCGGCGCGCGGCGGTGGAGCTGCTCTGCGAACGTCTGGGTCGATTGTCTGACACGGGCAGCTATTTGAAATACGCTCATAGAAACGTACTCCTTGAGAAAGTATGCCTTAGTAATTGCAAACTGAATCGGTTTTCGTTTACTTTACATGGTGCCATAAACTTTTCTGGCCAGTTTTACATTTCCCATTAGAACAATTTTGGATTAAACTGTTAGAAAGCAGCCTGTAATAAACAGCAGTTCCTTGAATTCAATTCTAACTATTGTCAGTGGCTTGATCCCCGACACAGCCCGGTAAGGGAATTTGGTAGCAAAGAAATTTGACACCAAAACAAAAATACAAAAAAAGAGAAAGCTTTATGAATAATAATACTTGTATGTTACTTCCAAAGCCTCTCCAGTTTCTTGTAAAATCTTACAAGAAATTGCTCTTCCATTTCATCACGGTGGATATTATCCAGCAGTCCAGCACACTGCAGTTTTGTTGCTTCACAACCGATGTCTTCTACCAGCTCAGCCTTAGAAAATTCAGTACTTTAGTACTCTTAGTGTCGTGTTTTGTCCTCATTTTACAGATTAAAATATAAGCCCAATTACAGGCTGCCAGATGTAATGCCAGGGATCTGGAGCTGGGAAAAAGTGGCGTTGCCTGCATCGTATCCACAGCTTCAGATATATATGGTAGTCCTTCTGTACCTTCCAGGCAGTGGTTCTTAGCCTGGCTTTATTTCCATCTACCACAGGCCACCCTAACCTACTTCAGCCACGTAACCCAGGCACTGCTCCCAGCCTCGGCCACCGCGGTGCAGCAGAATCCCGAGCAGTGCCGGGTACAGCGACACTGACCGCGGGAGGGCACGAGCGCTCCGCAGCTGTCGGAGCTACGGCGAGAGCTGCCCGCCCTGCGCAGAACACCGATACGGCTGAAAGGCGCTTAAAGGATGATTTTGTAACCACGGCTCCTCTAGCAGCGAGAAGAAAAGCTTCTATAACAGGAATTTCGGGCCAAAAACGACGATGTACCGCGCAGCACTTAAAGTTCCTACAAAGTAAGATTTTTCCCACAAACAAAAATTGTTTTTTGGGCCAATGTTATAAGACTTAAACAAAAGCAGTCAAGAATAAAACTAATTTTTGACTAAGAGAAAAGGTAAGTATTTTATGCAATTGCAATGGGAAAGAGACCCGCGCAATAGAAGGATGTTGGAAAAGTGCTCACCTGCCTCTGAAAATCTCAGATCACAGCAAAGACTCCATAAGGGGCACATATCTAACCAGAGATCCTTAGCAGCAGTCATCCCTTAAAGAGGTCTAAGAGAGGCACAGGCTCCACTCCTTCTGGTCACATCGCTGAATTGCTTTCATCTGTGCTCCCAGGGTTGACTGGGTCTTTTCCCCTGGTGCTCAATCAGTGGTTCATGTCAGGACTCAACAGTTCCCATACAGCAACATAGAGAATTCAAAGAAAAAGCTGCTTTGATCACACCAAAATTGTATCATACTGGAATAATTCATGGAGTCACAGAACCATTCCAGGTCAGAAAAGACCTCTGCGATCCCCAAGGCCAAGCTTAACCCACCCCCACCAATGGCCACTGCCTACACCCCCCGGTGCCGTATCTCCATGGTTCTGGGACGACCCAAGGGGCAGTGATCCCACCACCTCCCTGGGCAGCCTGTGCCAATCCAACGCCAGTATTTTGGAAACGAAAATTTCTCTAATATCCAACCTGATAGCTCAGTCAGCGTCTAAGAGCCCTGAAAAACGCAGCTTTAGACAGGGAGAAAAGGAGCTTGGATGTGGCAGAATAGTGGGTGCCATCACTTTCTCTACCCCTGACGCGGAACAAAAAGTGAGCGGCAGCCCCAGGGCTGTTTCCAGGCTGCTGGAGACACTGTGAGGAATACGAAGGCCTCGCTCAGCCCGGGGCCGGCCACACCTACGGCAAGCGGCTCCCCGACAGGGAAAACACAAAGAACGCACGCTGCTCCAACCCTGCGGCACCAGCCCAGCGCTTCCCGACGACGCCGACCCAGGACTGGCGAAGCCGGAAGCAGCCACCCCGCAACTCCCGTGCTGCGGCGGAGGGGTTGGAGGCACCCGAGGGGCTGCGAAGCCCCGCCCTCGCCCCGCCCACGGTTGCCGAGGCGACACCCCGCCCCCGTGACGCGCGCAGTGACGCGCGGTTGGTGGAGGCGGGCGCAGGGGGCGGGGCCGCCCGGCCCGCGGGGCGCCGCAGACAGAGAAGAGCCGCCCGAGCCGCTGCCGCCCCCTGCGCCCAGCATGGTAATGGCCGAGCCCCGGCGCCCCCCCCCGCTGCTGCCCCGCGGGCCCGGGCCCGTTCGTGTCGGCTTCTACGACATTGAGGGCACGCTGGGCAAGGGTAACTTCGCCGTGGTCAAGCTGGCGCGGCACCGCATCACGCGCAGCGAGGTGAGGCGCGGCCCCACCGCCCCCGCTCCTCTCCCTGGCCCGGGCTGCGGACTGCGAGCTTGGCTGCGGGCAGACGGCGGCCGCGGGGGCCGTTCGGGGTCCGCTGGGGACGGCAGCCTTGGGGCTGGGAGGCGTCGGGGCCGAGAGGAGCGGAGCGGCCGCGCCCTGCCTGTGCCGCTGCCGGGGGCTCGAGTGCCGTCCCCGCCCCGCTCCTGTTGGGTCCCGCTGCGCCCCGCGGCGCTGCGGCCCGTCCCGGCCAGCGGTGAGGCCGCACTGTCCCGCCGGGACGAGGCCGCGTGCCCCCGCAGCGCCTCCCGCGTCTCGCGGTGCCTTTGTGCAACGCCTACCCCCACCGCGGGTGTTCCCGCGGCCGCCCGCCGGCGCGCTGCTGTCGCCTGGGACGGGTGCCGTGCGCCTCGGGACGGTCCTGTTGGGAGCGGCGGTTCTGCGGCCCTCTAGGAGCGCTGCCCCCAAGGGGCTGGCGGAGCTCGGGGTCGGGGTCCGCAGGAGCTGCTGTGGTTCTGCGTGGTGAGCCTGGCTTTAGAAAACGCCCCATGTGTGGTCTTCAGGTCAACACAACTCCATGCGATGCCCTTGCTGCTCTGCCCATGCCCTACAGACGAGTGCTGCATCCCCAGCACCAAGTTTCCCTAACTCTTGTTTCCTAAACTGCCCAATACTTCAAACGTTGCTGGTAAATCCTTCAGCGCCACTGCTGCTGGGCTGAGCTGGCTTCAGGTGTCCCTGCCCACTGCTCTGGTGCCGTGCCGTCACGTGCTGCACACTTCTTTGCAGGTAACGGTTCTTCACTTTTCTGTCAGACTCTGCGGTGAGAGCCAAACCTTTCATTTGGATTTTTAATTGTTGGTTTAGAATGTTTGTTTGCTGTTGTTCAAAATATCAAAGATTGCAGACAGCCTGATGGCTGCCCAACTCTGCTTTGACTTTTTCATCTGTACTCTAAGAAATGGCTGAATTCCTGTGTGTTCCCCTTTGGTACCAGCCTGTCACTCAGCTCTCCCTTCCTAATGAGCTCTGTGTCCTTCTGCAGCCTTTGTCTCCCAAGCAGTTTCTAGGTAGGTTGCTATGTGAGAGACATCCCAGGCTGTTTCTCCGGACAGTGTGCTGACATGCTACAGCTGAAGTACCAGGTTGGCTCTGTGTGCATTTATTGGTCACTGGGGGAAGAGGAGTGCTGCAGGTCTGCACCACGCTCCCTTGGCTTGGTGTGAGCTCACCATGCATGTATGTGCACGTGCATAGAAACGGGGGATTGATCCCCACTGATGGTGACAGAAGTAGTCCATGACCACCTGTGCTAGAGTGATCTCTGTGTGGCTTCTTGTTTGTGTGTTTGTTGCCACTGAAGTTAATGCACATTTTCCTGCTGCGCTTATTTATCATGTTGCCAAGAAATCCTGTGATGTCAGAGTAACTGTTCTAAGTGAAACATGCATAGTTAAGCAAAAATTTTCCTTGGAAGGAGAAGACACGAAGAAAGGACAGGAAAAGCTGGAAAAATCAAGTTTAGGAGGGTACATATTGGCTTGTGATGAAATATGAAGATTTACATAGTAGTGCTATGCTTCTGTTTGCTGTTGGAGACTGATGAAGGTACCACCTGGACAATCCCTGTCAATCCACAAAAGAATCAAGTCTCAGTTCAGATTACAAGAGTAATTCAGTGGGAAATGGAAGCAGTTGCCAAAACCAAACAAAAGAAAACCCTCTGGTTGCAGATCCTGCAGCCACAGACTCTAGATGCTTGATGATTTTAATGCCTCTTACCTACTTTTCAGATGCATGGGGTTAGCGACTCACAGCTGAATCCTTCTGATCTGGGTGATGCCAGTTCAAATGAGCAAGCTCTACATTAACTTCTTGTGCAGAGTTTGGGCGTGGGTGGTTTTGGAAAGACTGCTCCAAAAATTAAATGGGTAATATAAAAACAACAGAAACAGAGAGCTGGAGTGATTGAAAGACAGGACTGCTCTCTTCTTTTCCTCTGACAAGCATTTCAGCTTTGCAGCTTGGCAGTTTCAGTTCCCAGTTCCAGAAGAAGGCTGAGCAGTTCTCTAGCAAAAGAGGGAAGAAGACGTGTGCTATCGCTAATATATATATTTTTTAATTAAAAATAAGCAATGTTCCAATATATATTTGCAGCTTTCTTAAGTCTTTAAGTAGCAAAAATTTCAAAGGGAGGAAAAAAGGCACAAATAGCAATAAAACTGTGTTTTCTTCTTTTTGTTGGTCACCTTGATGTTTTGAAGTATGTATTCTTTCTTCAGTTGGTTGGGGTTTTCATACCCTTTTTAGGAGGAGTGATGGCCTTTATTTAAGATAGAATAAAACACCAGAATGTGTGTATAATTGTCCCTAACTAGGGTCTGTTTGTTTGGCTGTGGCAGTGACAGAGCACACCAGAGCAATGGGAGCTCACCAACAGGTGCAGGTGGTCTCCATGCACTGTTCTCAGAAGCTTAGTGGTGCTGCAGTAAGTTGCAGGTGGTGGCTGGCAAGCTGTGCAGCCAGAAACAACACATGCTTTTCAGATAGGAAATTTCCTCATCCTGAAACAGCTCCTCACCTCCAAGAATTATTTCCCCTTTTCCTGTCATCATGACACAGCTGAGGCTATGGACAAAAATGAGCTGTTGCTGCTGAATGCTTGCTCCTCCTCACGATGTGGTGAAGGAGTTGCTGGATTTCATGGATTTCCAAGAGGTTCTACCCTGAGCCTCCCAGAGACCTGGTAAGATGCATGGGCATTGAGGGTTCAGAATATCTAACCTGCATTTGACCACAGAGCAGTGGTGCCAGCTGCTGCTGTGCTGCGCTTCACGTGGAAGCCTGCCACCGTATGCACAGAGGTAACTTCAGCACTCAGAGTTGTACAAGGATGGTTAATAGTTTTTTTTCTTTTCTTTTTAGTTCAGGCAGCCACATGCTTTTTACTCCGTGTTGAAAAAAGCAACTACTTAATAAGGCCAAATAACTTGACATTATGAGACAAAATGTGTTAGGATTTTTAATTAGAGCCTATTTAAGCTGGAGATACAGCTTATTCCTCATTATTTTGCCTGGCTTTTTGCATCACAGAAGGTAATCTTGTTAGTGGAGAAATGTGCTTAGAATTACTTCACATGTTTGAAAGATGGAACAGGTGTTTACACAGCACACCTACACCTCTGTGCATGCACTAGTGATCTTTCATAGTATCAGACATAGATGTTGAGAACTTGTTTCTTATACAGTCGTATATTAGCTATGAAATCTTGAGTAATAGGGATGGCAATAGGCCTATGTGTATGACCGTCGTATCTTCGCACATGATCAGCCTAAGTTACTTCCCACTGATGTATGAAGGTGATTTGAGCAGATCAGCCAGTGACAGCATTCCTGTTTTTCACTTCTGGATAGCAATAGCTGTCAAATGTGAGTATTTGATTTTTAAAATTAAAGAAGGATACATTAGTTTTATCTGGGTTTTTCTGAGAAAATAGATCCTTATGTATCTAGGACAACAAAGTTAAACAAAGTTAAAAGCTGGCTGGAACCCTGTAGAGATGTTGGGAGCTGCAAAAATCAGGGCCATGCTTGGGATACCTAGTACCTGCCACTTGTAGGTGGGCTTTGGAGTGGTAACAGCCTGTATATTTTATTATCAGTAAAAACAGTACTTAAAATTTAAGATCATACTGTGGCAGTGCCAGACTACACTTGAAAATACACCAAGAGCCTGTGTACCTACAGAGAGAGGCTTTTCTCAATAGGATGAGGTGACATGAGCCAAGCTTTGTTGAAAAAAGTAGCAACAAAGAACCATCCATCTGCAGGATTCCCCATTATACTCGGAGGAGTAAGAAGTATACAAGAAGGAAGTATAAGTATCTGTGTGAATCAAATGATGGGTAGATAAAGGTACAGTGTGAGCTCTAGAGGACAGCCTGCTGTATTTCCTTCAAATTGTCCCAAAGCCCTTTATTACTTTGCAATCTACTGTTTTATTAATTTTTTTCTTTTTTCCTTTTTTTTTTTTTTCCCCTCTTCTCTGCTAGACAAAATCTCTTTGCTTTGAAGTTCTGCACAGATTTTCTTTTATTAGCTTCCTGGTGCTGCATGCGTTTCCTATGTGCAAGGAGAGTAAATAGGAGAAAGTTACTGCCTTTTTTGTGTGTGTGTGCAGTAAGGGGAAGAAGCACTGAAATGAGACAGGTGTGCAGTAGTTCAGTTCTGGGTCTTGGGTGAGGTTTCTGCACGGAGTGATGTGAGTTGGGGGAGAAAAGAAGCTGCTGTCAGTACCTCAAGTTGCCGAGTGTGGTGCTGTGTCAATCCTCAGTTAAGTTGCCATGCACTTCAAATACTAAGCAGGGCGGCAGGGTTTCACTTAATTTTATTGCTCACAAGGCCAATGGAAAGAGGTAGGGGCTGTCCAGAGCACCTCACTGTTGCTGGCCTGAAGTTGTACCACTGGTGTGAGGCAGGAATACAGGGTAGTTGCAGGTGAAGGTTTGTTGGTTTGTAAATAAGAAAGAGTGGTTTCCATTTCTCTTGAATTCAGAGGTCGCTCCATACCAGCTGCTGAGCAGACAGACAGTGGAGAAGGAACAAGAAACCATCTCATCTGGGGGATTCCAGACAGAGACCAGAAAATAAAGGAGAGGAAGTAGAGAAAAAAGACATGGGCTTGTTTCTTAGTAAATATTTCTCAGTGTATGCTTAAGAATTTTGTCTGGCTCAAGTGGTTTGCTTTGATTACTTTATTCTGTAGCTTTCTAGTGAAGTAGTGAAGGGATTTCTTCCTGGTTTCTGGGAGAAAAAGAAAACTGAGTTTACGAGGTGTGATCTTCTACTAGGTTGTGGAGACTTGGAGCTGTGGGTGTGTGTGTTTGCAGTTCTTAAGCTGCATGAAGAATGCTCACATCCTTTGCTCTACAGTAGTTTTCCTCCTGCACAGCAGCTGTCTGCTATTGCTGAGCGCTTTGTAAACATGGTCATCATCAGAAATGTCTTCTATGTGATTTACATTGCTTGTTCCCACCTCAGCATTAATATTGAGATCTTTAGGATGAATAAACATTACTCGGTATTTAATAATCTTCATATTCTGATCCTTTTCATGGTTTTTAGCAGCTATATATTTGCTACTTCTTGATTTTAAGAATGTGTTTTTGTGGGTTTTTTGGTGGTTGTTGTTTGTTTTTGTTTTTACATTTTCCTGTTTTAAACTCTTAGTCTCTGAAGCAAGTGCAGTCCTCTGTAACAGGTTTTGCAGATATTGGCTAAAAACAAAGCCATCAGGACCAAGATCTGTTCTCTAAACTAATTGGGATCTGTTGGTGAGCTCTGACCTACAGACACATCTGCTCCATAGAGCTTGTAATGCTATAATGTAATGGAAAGTACAGTGATAATAGTGGGGTAGCAAATGCTTTGTCTGCAGCAAATGATGACAAGCCCAAATGCAGCAGCTGTGGAACCTGAAACAAAGCGGGGGGGGGGGGGGGGGACGCGGGCAGGGGGAAGCAGCTTACCTTGGGAAGACCTCAGGTAGGCAAGGATCTTCAGCAAGATACTTTTGCCTCTGCTGCCAATCCTTAAGTGAGTTCTGGGAAGGGGTGGATCCTGGCTCCAGTCCTTCCATCACTCAGTACATTGCATGTACCTGAGCTGCTCTGGGCTGGCCCTGCCTTCCCACCAGGTCCTCAATCACTGTTTCAGGCCGTGACTTAGCATTTCTGCTACAGAGTTTTTTCATTGTCTGGATGAATTGCGGATATCCCTGTGTAGCAGCATATTTATTAAACTTTAAATAAGCACCTCACTGTTAGAACTATGTGCAGCCACCATGCCTTGACTCTGTGTAGAGCCAATGCTTTCTCTTTTCCAGTACCATTTTTGCAGGTATGGACTTGGAACGCTGCTGGCAGAGCATCCTGTGAACTCCCCCATGGCACTATGGCCATGTCTTGGACTGTGCTGCTCCATGTCTAAAGGCTGAAGTGTGGGATATGTGTTTCCGAGCTAGGAGAAAGCTCCCATCTATCTGGGATTGTGCTATTTATAATGAGGATAAAGGAGTCAGGGAGAGCTCTAATCTCTCTATTGCTTTTGGCTGCAGGTGGCAATAAAAATCATTGACAAGTCTCAGCTGGATGCTGTGAATCTCGAAAAGATCTACCGTGAGGTGCAGATAATGAAGATGTTGGATCACCCACACATCATAAAGCTCTACCAGGTATGGTAACACTGGCTGTTTATTTCTCCCTCTTTGCTCCTGTTTGAAGATTTCACTTCTCGCCTATCAGCAGCTCACAATTTCAGCTTTTGGGGAATTAATTTGCACTGATACATGGTTAATGTTTTTGGATGCAGATCGATTGTGGTCTGTTTGTCCTAGGGCAGCAATTAGGCTGGAGATGTTAGGTACTCAAATGTATCTGAACTGTGCATAGAATGCATGAAGTTGCAAATGCAATGTTAGGGAAAGAGAAGAGTTTACCACCCTTTACCACTGCTGCATGCCAATAGGCAAGACGCTTTGTAGCTAGAACAGGGTAGGACTGCTCTGCACAATGCCTACAGTGAGCAGGAACTGGAGGGATGTGTGGTTGTGGTGGTTTGCTTCCGTTGAGCCTTGGCTGAAAGAAACCTGAGCAGTGCTTGCAGCCTTTCAGTCCTTTCTTTGTGTCAGACATGAGGATATGTAAGTCCAGATTCTGAAAAGTGCTGCAATGTAAATGCACCTGCCGAGCCACCCAAACTTTTTATCTGGAAGTGCGTTTCCTAGAAAGGAGATAACTAATTCTTTGGTGGGCTTATTTTGGTTGTACAAATGCTTTCCTCAGAACTGGTTATGCAGCATGAGAAACAAAACTGTATGTACAGGACAGACTTCCACTTCTTTTATACTGGAGGAAAAAGTATTAATAAAAGTATTCATGTAGGTTTGGTGGCTCTTTGCTCTTCTTGCAAATAATAACTTAATGTGCAATTTCTCCATCAACAGGTGATGGAGACCAAAAGTATGCTGTACCTCGTGACAGAATTTGCCAAAAATGGAGAAATTTTTGGTAAGAGAGTGTTTTAATGCCCAACACTTTTCCGTTAACTTCTGCATTTAGTTAATTGCATTGATTTTGTTCAGGGCTATTGTTTTTTTTTGTTTGTTTGTTTTTGTAGTATGTCATTTTCCCCTTATCTGTGTAGAAAAGCTCATGACAGCTGGTACTGCTTCTCATTTTGGAACAAATAACTTCAAGAAAAGCTGCTACAATTTGAGTTTCCAATATAAATTTTTGCTCTAAAGAACATTCAATTGCTGTGCAGTTGGAATTAATATGCTCTCAATCTGGAGCATATATTGTTGTGTCTCACCTTCAAAATGTGAAGCTGATGGTAAAGCTGAAAAATGAAGAGAGGTGATGTTTTTATTAAAAATTTGCAGGAGGAGAGATTGAATTACTGCACCTTTTCATCAGGTTTACCCAGACTTTGTTGGGCCCCTTCTGGGTAGAAAGATGTTATTCATGGTGCTAGATGGAACTGTTAATTCAGTATTTAATAGCAAAAATTACATTCCCAGGAATAATATAAAGGCAGAGCTATGATAGTGAATTACAGTGGTGAGATGGTGGGTTTTGACCTGGAAGTTTGTTTAAACTGGAGAAAAAAAAAATCTGTCACACAAACATAGAGGAGAGAACACTGTTGGCATGTATGCTGGTCACAAACTGTTACTTTCTGTCCATGGAGGAAAGCAAGTGGAATCAGAAGAGACTCCTGGGGCAACTCAGGTGTCTGAAGCAGTATTAACGTTCTTCCTGTAGATCTGGAAAAACTGAGTGGCTACTACTATGGAAAGCCAGTCATACTGACCTGTCAGACTACATGTAGCATCTTTCTGTAATTTGTGAGAGACGGAGTTAATATGTAATGAAAAAAAGATAAGAGATTGACATACTGGCATGCTGTTATCCAGAGTACTCTGTAGATCACGGATACTGTTGCTTGGTTTAAGAACTGGACTGAGCTTTGTAAAGGCTGATTTTGTGAGTTTATGCTTGACATCCAGGCACCTGGAGTTTTCCCATACATTTTACGTTTGCAGTCACAAAACTGGAGTTGCTGAGAAAAAGTTTCACTGACACTCAACCAACACTGCCAGGCAGAACAAACTCTGAGGGGCATTAGAATAGAGTTCACCATGGGGAGGGACCTAATGATTGGAGAACAGAAGGGGTGGAGCCTGGCTTAATGTAATTTTTTTGCACTATGGGCCATGGAGTGGATTTCATGGACACAAATCAAATGGTCAGAGTCCTTTCTTTTTGTTTGGTTTATCTTTTTCATCTTTAGGTTCTTATCATTGAACTGTCTGTTGTGAGCAAGATAGTATGTCTAGGACAACTTTATGTAACCAGGAAATGGAGAAAATCCAAGGTGGTATTCAATAAAAGGAGAGAGAGAGAGAGAGAAGCAGAAAGGAGACTAAAGCCTTGTGAGCTTTTCCTCCTGTCCTAATCTTTCCTTGGGTGCACTGAGTTTGCCTCTTCTAGATTAACTGTCAATTAATCACAGTGCACCTATTCTGAAGGACTCATTTCCTATATATTTTTCATGAGTGAACTTTATTATTTTTCTTTATATTGCAACACATGGGTAAGAATGTGGAGGGTAAAGTTGATTGTTAATCCTAAAGATAAGCCCACTGTTCAGCACGGTGAGAATAAATATCCACAGTGCCAGTTGAGATTGCTTCTACTACTTGCTGCTGTCTGACATCCTCATTACATTCAGTTTTAAATCTGTAACATAACAAACGCCATAGGTGTTTAAGGTGACACTTTGGGTGACTTATGTCTGATTTAACTTTTAAATACTTAAAGGAATTTACTGCTTCTGTCTGAAGTTTAGGTAACATTAGTTTGATCTTGGCCTTAAGTTTCCTCTAGTGGTTTATAGTTGACTTCTAGCATGAGACCTCCAAACAAGTGATAAAGACTCATCTGTGTCTAAAGCTCATACCACATCTCATAGAATCATATAATTGCTCAGGTTGGAAAAGACCTTAAAGGTTGAGTCCAACCATGACCTAACCATACTACCCCAATTCTAACAACCCTGCACTAAATCATAGAGTCACCAAGGTTGACAAAGATGCACAAGATCATCTAGTCCAACCATTCACCCATCACCAATAGTTCTCACTAAACCATGTCCCTCAACATAACATCCAAACGTTCCTTGAATACCTCCAGGGTTGGTGACTCTGCCACCTCCCTGGGCAGCGTATTCCAGTGCCTGACCACTCTTTCAGAGAAACAGTATTTCCTGACATCCAGTCTGAATCTCCTCTGGCACAGCTTGAAGCCATTCCCCCTAGTCCCATCACCAGCTACATAAGAAAAGAGACTGACCCCCAGCTCACTACAACCTCCCTTCAGGTAGTTATAGAGAGCAATGAGGTCTCCCCTGAGCCTCCTCTTGTCCAGACTGGACAATCTCAGCTCCTTCAGATGCTCCTCGTAAGGCCTGTACTCCAGACCCCTCACCAGCTTTGTCGCCCTTCTTTGAACCCTCTCCAGGGCCTCAATGTCTTTCTTGCAGTGAGGGGGCCAAAACTGGATATAGTACTCAAGGTGCAGCCTCATCAGTGCTGAGTACAGGGGGACAATTACTTCCCTGTTCCTGCTGGCAACACTTTCTGATGCAAGCTAGGGTGCCATTGACCTTCTTGGCCACCCAGGCACACTGTTAGCTCACATTCAGCTGAGCATCAATCAATACCCCCAGGTCCATTTCCTCTACACAGTCTTTCTGCCACTCTGCTGCAAGCCTGTAGCGTTGCCTGGGGTTGTTGCGGCCAAAGTGCAGGACCTGGCATTTGGTCTTGTTGAACCTCATCCCATTGGCTTCAGCCCAGTGATCCAGCCTGTCCAGATCCTTCTGTTGAGCCTTGCTACCCCCAGGCAGATCGATGCTTCAAGCCAACTTGGTGTGTTCTGCAAACTTACTGAGGGTGCACTCAATGCCCTCATCCAGGTCATCAATAAAGATATTGAAGAGGACAGGCCCCAGAACCAACCCCTGCAGAATACCACTTGTGCTGGTCGCTAGCTGGATTCACTGTCACTCTCTGGGTCTGGCCCTCTAGCCAGTTCCTTACCCAGCCAAGAGTGTACCTGTCCAAACCACAGGCTGCCAGCTTCTGCAGGAAAATACTGTGGGAGACAGTGTCAAAGGCTTTGTTGAAGTCTAAGTAGACTACATCAACAGCCTTTCCCTCATCTACCGGACAGGTGATGTGACAAAGTAACTGTGCCTATGTATGTACTTTTCAGATACTTCTTTCTCTTCTATACCCTGGGAATGCGAAGGAGAGAGTGTCTAAAGCATGATTGTGGTATGTTCTATGTCTCCAGGAGAGAAAGGAGTGCATTTCAGGATAGATCACCTATTCCATGCAGATGACTAGACTTGGTGGAAAATGCAAGGCCAGGAATATTGCTGAATGTGGTTTGGAAGCTTTAAATGAGCCCTAACAGGCTAAAGCTGTGAAAGCAAATGATGGTTTAGATTTGTTAACTAACTTATTGAATTTCTAACACAGGATGGATTAACAACTTACAGAGTTGACTTGTATTCCATGTATTTCAATTTGTATCTGATATCTGACTTGACTTTGATACCGTTTGATTTGTCAGGCACTTCATGATTGAATGATATGCAAATATTATGATCTTCCCTACTGCCCGGAGTTCTGTTCTTGCACTTTGCTGAGTTAAACCAGCAGACAGTGCATTCAGGCTCAAACTGGTTGGAAGCTCGGAGGAGAGTGTTCAGATCTCCAAAGCCTGGAGATCGCATCTAAGGGACTGCCTGGAAGTCTTTGAGGGCTACTGAAATGAGTGCCACTCCCCAGTGATGGGTCTCAAAATGTTGAAATTGCATGGCATGGGCAAACATGAATTGTCGTGTCATCCCCCCACCCCTTTTTTTTTTTCCCACTTGTTCCAGAACTTTGAGGAGTGTTTTGTGAATCCTGGAATACAGGGCATCATCTGCTGACAGTGCTGCTGACCAACTGGGCTGTGCTTTGTGACTGCTCCCTGCTGCATTTTCTGTTGCACTCTGCAAAACTTTTCAACTTCCTTGTGGGTGCTTCCCTTGATAGTACTATATAATTTCAGGGTATCTGCAGCATCACATAAGCATTTGCAGCAGTGCTGTAATCTAGAGCTAGTAAGGAAATGTTATACTTTGGAATTGGTGGGTACACGCTACCAATTAGATGAACAATATTCCCATACAAGTCATTGATGGGATGATTTCCTGGCCAACAGGCAATGGGTCTATCAAAATCTACTGTTCTTTCTAGAGCAATGCCATAAATCAGTTCTTTGACATGAGTAGTTACTTTTTCACTGCATTTTTTCTAGTTTATGCTGAAAGATGATGTATTTGTAGTATGCTGCACCAGTTGCCTTGTACACTAGCCTAAAGCAGTTCTGCCAAATTTGGCAAATTTTCCACAGCTTTACAGAAAGCCCGGCCCTTGTCTTATATTTCTAATGGTTCTTTGCCAGCTTATTCTTGTTCCATGCAGTATCACAAACTAGCAGCTAAGTTGTTAGTGATGTTTTTAAAATTATATTTGTCCTTTTTTTTTCTGTTCTTTTTTCTTCCTCTGTTGTTTTTTTTTTAAACTACTGCCAGAAGAATATTTGACAGCACATGTTCTCCCTGTCTAGTAAGCTCACACAGCTTGCAGAATGGAAAAGATTTTCTAGCTACAAAATTTCCCCTTTGATCATAACGTAGGCACTATAATTATCTACTAGTGAACTGCCTTTCTTCACCTTTAGCATTCTGCGTGGTCCATATTTGTACAGTAACTAATAAGGCTGTATTCTCTCTCAGAGTACAGGGAAGCTGACCTACCACATAAATGAAATAAAGGATTGAAAGTTCATGCAACGACATCATGTCATTAGAACCAAAGTACCAACTTATTTTAGAAACATTAGATTATCTAAATTTAAAAGAAAAAAAAATAAAGCAAGTGCTTATAATTGATAACATAAGTTCATTGGTCACTGCTTTTTTGTTTTGTTTAACAAAAGTCCTAACTGTGCTGCAGAAAGTGGCTGGAGATGGCTGTGTGTATATGCATAGCAGAAATGCTGAGTCATGGCTTAAAACAGTGATTGAGCACCTGGTGGGAAGACAGGGCCAGCCAGAACTAAGGTGCATGCAATGTACTTGAGTGATGGAAGGGGTGGAACCAGGATGCACACCTTCCCAGACCTTACTGAAGGGTTGATGGGGAAGCAAAGGGATCTTGTTGGAGATCTCTGTGTACCTGAGGCCTTTCGCGGGTAAGCTTTTTCCCTTTGTTTCTGTGTCTGTAGCTGCTGTGCTTGGGCTTATCCTCATTTGCTGTAGCTTGAGACTCTGCCACCCTGCTTTTATTGCTGTGCTTTCTATCACACTATAGCATCATAACATGTTCTGACTCTCCTGTGGAATACCTATGTGTGTTTCCTGCACCTTGGCCTTCAGCTTCATTCTTAGTAGGGTGTAGAAGGCATTTCTGGAGCCGTCTTAATGGTTGATTCCTTGGTTTTTCTACCTTGGAATTGAAAGAATAGAACTGGCTACAGAAGCTAGTTTTGTCACGACTTGCACGGCTGCTGCTTCACTTGTAATTTTGTTCCTGCAGATAAATGATGTCTTCAGTTTCAGAGTTATCATTTGTTTCAGGGCGAACGTCAGTTTTACAATGTAATCAGATATGCAAACAAAATGTTCTTTCTGCTGTGATGCAATGAAGATGAGAGAGAGGTCAGGATGGGTACTTTATGGGTATTTGCTTTTTTCCTAAAGAAATAGTTTTAGTCACTGCACAGCATGTGTTGAGGCTTCACAAGAGAGATGTGAATGTAACTACTTCATAGGAGGTCTTACATGAAAATATTTATCAGAATAGACAACCATAAAAGAGCTAAGCGTTGAGTTTAACTAGACAACAGCTGTTCTTCTCTCCCCTTTTTGGAGGAAAGAATGCTAGAAACTGGAATTGGCTTAAATACACCTTAAGTTTCTTAGTGCAAAATATCTGAGAGAAATCACTTGTTTTCAGGGTTACTGCTTGGTGTCTAATCTATTTAACTGTCCTTTGTGTGAATAGATTACCTTGCCAGCCACGGCCGACTCAGTGAGTCTGAGGCCAGGCGAAAATTCTGGCAGATCCTCTCAGCAGTGGAGTATTGCCACAACCGGAAGGTTGTGCACCGAGACCTGAAGGCTGAAAATCTTCTGCTTGACAACAACATGAACATCAAAATAGCAGGTATGCAGAACGTAGAGGGTTATTCAGAAACACCTTATTTTTAAGTAAAGTTTTTTTCCAGTAATTCAGTTGCTGCTGCCTAACAAGTCCTGCTGTGCTTAAGGCAAAGAAAATCATTGTGTTAATACCTTTTGCTCTATGGATATCATAGCGCATGTAATTAAAACAATTCCTAAGTTGGCTTTATTATACATTCAGGGAAAAGAAAACTGTTTTAGAGTTATGATACCCACAAAAAATTCTCTAACATGTCAGTGATGCTGCCAGATGTTCAGGTTAAAATTGAGTTAATCAGATAACTTATTTTAATGTCAAAAAACTCAAAATGGAAGCTTATTGATATTTATTTTCTTTTCGCATGCGTGATTTCATTTTAATTATAAATTTATGTACAGCAGATGTTGCTAGCAGTGAAAATAATTTTGTCAGTTATCTCATTACAATTCCATGAATCCTTCTGCATTGACTTTAGCTCAGAAACGCTTGAAATGCAAAAGGTTTATAACATCTTGATTTGGAGCACTGTTGAACTTCAGTCATCAATAACACAGGAGCAGGAAAGGAGGACTAACTGCTGGAAGAAGCTGGTTTGTATTGGTGTAAGCTTGTGCTGAGAAGGAAGTGTGAACAGACTTTCAATTGGCTGAGGAAGATGCAGTGATAAAATGTTGCTGAGTTACGGACCACAGCTAGATGACTTTACTCTTGAATTTTTTCTCTGGCACTTCTGAAATGGTGAGCTGAAAGCGTATCTAGATATCTAATGCTTTCTGTAAGGATGAGGCTGCACAAAAGTATTAAATGTGCCAGCAGATCTTACAACATGTGTTTTTTATTCATGGAGTATGAAGACAGTGTCCTGAAAGATTTTAAAGGAAAATCTAGTACCTGTTCAATTGGTTAGCGTCTGTTGTGAAGATTTACGTCTCCCTCTGTGATACTGCAGAAGACATTGGAAAGACTGAGCATCCAGTCTATCTCTGGAGATTAACCTCACCCTTAGGAAGAATATTTCAAATCCTTTCAAGTCACCTTTATCAGAACAGGGAATCAACAGTCTTTTAAAATGAGCACCTCTGAGATCAAAACTATTGCTTGAGCAAGAATTTATCCTCCTCTAAACTTAGACAAAAGGAACCCAGTCATGGCTGTCAAAAAACATGTTATCTTTGGATGGGCTGTTTCTAATGGACCAAGAAGGATTTCTTACCAGTATATGTAGTAAGAGGGTAGCTTTCCCAGATCCTGCATGTTTGTTGCTCTTCTGTTGACATTTCCTTTTTTTTCTGTACATTAAGTACTTTCCTCTGTCCATTTCTTTACTACCACCTTCCTGCCTCTAGCATGTTTACAGAGAAGTTAAGTAAGGAATAAATTGAGGAAAATATAGTGATGTGAGTTGCAGAACCATGACTTGTATGGATTATTAAGCTATTTATTTATTTATTAGCCACATCTGAATGTAATGTGTTTTGTTTTTGCATAGAGGATGGTGTGTGAAACTGATTCTTTAAATCTGAAGAGCTGAGCCTGGTAATCTGGACTTCTTGGCAATCACACACACACAGAATGGCCAGGGCTGGAAGGGATCTCTAGGATCATGAATCTCCAACTTCCCTGCCTCAGGCAGGACCACCAATCTCCACATTTAATACAAGACCAGGTTGCCTAGGGCCCCATCCAAACTGGCCTTGAGCAACTTTAGGGATGGGGCAGCATTTCTCAAATGCCATGGGATCTCTTGATCTATTCTGATGCTCCAAAGTCTTTTACTGAAGCTTTTGTTCTTTAGGAATACAACATTTTGCAGTTAAATATAGGAGCTTGCATAAAGTCACCTCTGTATTTCAGTTATGATTCAGAAGCAAGTGTTTCTAAAACTGTAAGCTGATTGCCACCTCTTCTGCTTAAACAGGGAAGCTAACATGAAAAGTCATGGCTTTGTGCTAATACTTCTTTAAAAGAAACAGGATAGACAGAATTCCAAGGACCTTTCTTTTCTGTTTTAGTAACTAGATGAGAAGCAGAGGATGCCTAAAGATCTTGAAGTGAGAGCTTTGATACTGTTATTTTGTAGAAGATATCTGGGAGTTGGGAACAAAAACTTCAAACTTAAATTTGAGCATAAGTAACATAACGGAGGTGTTAGTTGGATTAAATGTCCAGTGAGAAAGTTTCAGCTGAAGGCTGCCAAGCCAGACAGCTCCTCTAAAATTTGTTTCTAGCAGTTTTTTGGTTTTTTTTTTTCAAAGTTGTTGCGTGTAGACAGCCAGGTATTTGAGGACCTTTCACATTTTGCTGGTTTCTGAAGAGCTCTCAGTGGCTGGATATCTCATTATTGGTAAACTATGCTGTCATCAGATAAAACTTGTTCATCCTCTGTCAGAGATGGCTCTATGAACAGCAAGTAAAGCATAGAATTGAGGATGAAATAGTGAGGTTCTCCCTGTAGCCTTCCATCCCTACAAAACTGCCAGATTAAGATTGCAGAATCGTAGAATGGCCTGGGTTGAAAAGGATCCCGAAGATCAGCTAGTTCCAATCCCCCTGCAATGTGCAAGGTCATCCAGGCAGCTCAGAGCCACATACAAGCTGTCCTTGAATGCTTCCAGGGATGGGGCATCCACAACCTCCCTGGGCAACCTGTTCCAGTGTGTCACCACCCTCTCAGTGAAAAACTTCCTTCTTATATCTAACCTAAGTCTCCCCTGTCTTAGTTTAAAAACATTCCCCCTTGTCATATCACTATCAACCCATGTAAACAGTTGTTCCCGCTCCCGCAGTACTGGAGGGCTACAGGCTTTAGAAATGCATCTGCAGAACTTGTGCATTCGGGTGGTAAAGCTGCTGTGTTCAAACCAGATGAGATAGAAGAGACTGTTATTTTGAAGTAGGCTGTAGTGCTGGCTTGTCTTGCTGGTGGACAGTAAAATATGCATTAATGTCAGAATTGATGCACGTTTGGTGCATGAAGTGGGTCAGGTTTGTTTCCAACACGCTCATACCTTTCCTTTATCAGCACCCCTCTCATATCACCCCTCTTGATATCTTTTGCTCACATTATGATGTTATAACAGAAGACCCATGTGGCTCTATAATGCTTGACATGCTGTATTATTTTTTAATTTTAGAAAACTGCATTAATTGTAACTCTGAGGCTGGTATCCCTTCTACATGATTTGTAGTGGTACAAATTAGAGACCACCTCATATTGCTAGACGCACAGCAGAAGTCGCAGTGGCTCTGGCAGGGAGCTTCTATATCTCAAATTGCAAACTGGTCTGAAATCTTACTCTGTTTGCATTTTTAACAGGAAAATAGTTTCCATTTGTATGTGCAAAAAACTTATACCTTCTAAATTAAAGATTATTCTGAAGAGGGTAAAGAGATCAAGAAACGGAATGCCCCAAATGTTGGGAGCCAATATTTTCAGATGGCAGAAACACTGACTTTATTCAGCTGAACACGATGCTGTAAATGGTCATTGTTTTTTCTTTTTAACGTGCAGATTTGGGAAAATGTTAAAAAGATAAAGATCACTGAATTATATAATCTCAGTCTTCTGATAGCAAGTCCAATTTCAGTCCTTTTAGAATTCTGCGGCTGGCATGTCTTGTGCAGGACTGGCACATTAGATGATAGTAATGTTCTTGAAATTCATTTTTCTGGAATGAGAAACCTTAACGCTTTTCTTGGGTTAAAAATGATTATCTTTCATCCAGAATGATGGTGGTAGATCAGCAATTGCCAAGCAGAAACAAGGTAGGGGAGTAGGAAGAGTGCTGGTGATTGTTTTGTACTCAATTGAATCCTGGCTGTTCTAACACCTCAAAAAATGGGACAACCAAACTATCATCACAGTAATTAAAAACTGAGGAAGCCCGATGGATCAAGCAGCTGGTATGGTGAGTTAATCTTGAATTTTTTCTTTGAAGTGACTTTAATGGATCCTATAAATTCTCAAGTTCATAAGAAGTGGTTTTATATAATTAGAAGTAAGTGTAGAAAGCATAATGGAAACAAAAAGAGGTCACCCTAATAATTTATGTACCCTAACAAACAATGCTGATCTCCCTGCACAGGTAATTATTCTGTGTAACAATAGAATATAATTTCATTTCTAAAGATAAGAGCAAATTGCTGAAATATGCATCACTGTTTTATTTTACATGAATAACTCCAGCACAAAATAACAGGTATTTGGCTTTTACTGTACTTCTTATTGTCAACAATATTTTTTTAGTGGAAACAAAGCTAGAGGATACCAGTCTTTCTTGCCCTTGAAAAGGAAGAAATTGAAGTTGCAGAACTGCAGTTCAAAGACAGAATGACGGAGCTATTTGGCAGGCTGTAAGACTCATAGACAAGGTGTGCAGACTCATGAGGAATTCCCTGCTGGCTGAGATCCATCTGGCACTGACAAGGCATACAAAGCATGCCACTTTTTGTAGCCTACTCCTCCTGTACTCAATCCTGCACCCAAGCCCCAGGAGACAGCACTGCTTTAGTAGTGCTTGGACAGAACACACCCTTGCCTGTTCCTTCTAGTATCAGTTCAGAGACCTTTCATTCATAGAACTGCTTAATAAAACTTAGTTGTCTTTGTCCTTGTAAAACCATCAGATGCTGTTCTACCTGGTCAAATGCTGTCTTGACAGCATTGATTTCTGTAATTCTACTGCTCTGGGAGCAGAAGGCAGCAGCCTTGCAAGGACCATGTCACTCAGTTCTAAGGTGCCCTTGCTCTTGAGTTGCTTCTGGTAATCATAAAGAAAAAAAAAATAAAAAGTGCTATGAAATTAAACATGCAAAGGTAACTGCAAAAAGCAAAAATCCAAATTACAGCATAAACCTCCACGTTCTTGTATAGTGATCACTTGTACTTAAAGACTCTGTTCTGTCCTTTGCTGCTCAGATTTGTTTGTCTTTCTTTCTGAAGCAGCTTCCACATGTTCACATTCAACTCTCCTTTAATTCCAGTCTGGATGGGTATAAGTTTTAGTTTCTTAGCACTATTAATCTTGTTTATATCCAGGCAGGTTATGCTTCCTATAGCTGTGCTTACAAACCTATGTACATGTACCTGTGAAACTGGTACAAAGGCTTACGAGGGTGGCACCTGAGTAGGAGCTGCAGCTGGGAGTTGGATTGATATTTATTTGACATGCTTAAGATAAGTGAAGAGAGATCAGATTTAATTACATCTACAGACAGACAGAAACATGTTTCTGTGCAAATAAATTGCTTTGTGTTTCCTGAAGTATTTTCAGGGTTGCCAAGCCAATGACGTGTTAAGAAATGTCTCCTCAAAGAAAATAAGAGATTCACAACAAAAGTCTGGCTGTGATCAGAAAAAGGCAGGTGATGTACAGCAATTTGTGGGAGTTTGTTTTTTTCTTAGAAAATTTTGTTGTTGTTCCCCATGTTACTGCAACTTATATTGCAGTTATTTCAGCACAGAAGAAGAATGCAAAAGGAAAGATGGCACTAATGTTACATTCAGTATTTCCTACTTAGATCTGGAATGTGAACTGACCTTGGCGCCTCCAGAGTATGGTGGCGTGCCAAGATGCCATTGCATAACTGTTCATGCAACTGTCAGGCATTCTGTGTGTTTGCAGAGTGTGGCACTGTTGTGGATCTTACATTCAGTCTGACCTTCAGCTGATAGTTCTGGTGTTGTAGTTTTCCTTCAGGCAGATGCTGGGGCTTTTTGATGATGGCCCAAGTCCAAAAAGTTCACTGCTTTGACAATGAGTATGTGAGTCTCTGAGTCAGAGACGGAACAGTGGCCTTGGACTCAAGCTGGAGGTTTTGCTTGTAACAGGTCTCTGCAGTAACCAATTTGGTCTCCTGTAATAGAAGTATGTTAATTTTCTGGAATACATATTTAATTTAAGGTTAAATTTAAGTTCAATTTAACACTGGGTTTAATTGGTAAATGAAGTGTAGATATTTGTCTTATAAATGTCCAGCATAATTACTTTTGAACTAAAGTATATCTTTCAGAAGACCGTCTCTTCCTGCTACATGTTGGAAGTGGGCTTCCCACTCGTGTGGTTAGGTTTATCTCATGCGCATGTGAGAATTTCTAATAAAGTAAAGATCTCCACATTGTGCACACAGTGTTCTGCTGCTGTCAGATGTCTCTGGGAATATGTCCTTTGTAGCTGCACTGACGTACTGTGGGATTGCTTCCCGGATGGATGAAGATCAGATAACTTTTTTTTTCTCTTAGAGGAATTACAGGAATGGCTTGGGAGAGTTATTGGCACCAGATTTAGCTCTAGCCATTGCTACAAAAGTAGTGGAGTTCACTTACACTGTATGTGGATACAAAGCAGCCACTTGCCTAGCTGGCTGTGTAAGCCAGCCTGAATATTCAGAGAGCCTGCAGATCAAATTAGAGGCTTTTCTTGGTGTATAATGCAGGGTTAATGCAACCAAGAAAACCTTTTTTGCCTGTTCAGTGTGGAGTTGTGGTGGGCTCAGCCATTGGCTTGGCTTCTCTAAGGAGTCTGGACGACTGAAGTACAGATGCTTTTTTGGCAACTTTGGGTTGGACCCAGAAGTTCCAGACATGTGGTCAGGTAGATAAGGTAGATTTTTGTTTCTGCACAACCTTGCTGTGGCTGACAAAGTTGCTTGTGTCTGTACTGCATTGGCATGCATTGGCCTGAAAGGACTATCCTGCTTATTTTTAGACCTGATCTTTTATAAGGCAAATTCAGAAATCTCTAATATCTATTTCACAGGATGACTGGTTTATTTAAAAGAAAAGGCAAATTCCCATCAGTTGAGAAGATGGTAGTAAAGTATGTATAGAATACTGGGCTCTGTAGTTAACAGCTGAGGAAAAAAATGCATTAGGCAAATGTTTATGAAAAGAAATGGGATCTAGCACTTCCCTTTATGCTTTGAGATATCTGGGAGACAGAGATGTTCCCAGAGCACATAATGTGCATTAATGGTGGCAGAAATATCAGAGCAGAGCTGCAGCGTCAGATTTCAGGCTGTTGGAGTGCTAAGGAGAAAGGTTTCAACAAAGAGGGACAATTTCCATTCACTGTGCAGAGAATGGACAGGCACTTCAGCTATGCTTGGCCGTGCTCTGAATCACTGATTTTGTACCTGAACTAGGGTCAGCCTGCTCTACTCCAGCATCCTTGCTGTAATGCTGATGTGTTCCTTAGCACCCTCAAACACCTGACAAGAGAGACAAATTCTACAATCAATCCCTTGAAATTCCTAAATAAAAAGAAGTGGTTTAGTCATCTGGCAAAGCACTCTTCAAGATGTGTTTACAATGGAAGAACAGCACTTAGAGTTGCTATAAGAGAGGTGAGTCGTGTGCATTGCTGTAACTAGCAGTTCCTTCAAGATTAGACTGAGCTTTGGAAAGCAGAGGCACAAAATAAGGACAGAAAGGTATGAGCTGTTTGTGTGTAACTGGAAGATCTACAGTTACCATTGCCTACCTGAGTCTGTTACCTTACAGTGCACTGCCACTGTTGAGACTTCCGTGCTGAGAACTGGTTGGTTGCGTAGTCTTGGCTCTCCATAATTCCTCTATTATTCCTACTTAGCGCATTTCATTAAAGACAACTAAGAATATCCTGCTTAGAACAGCAGTCCTTTTTAACACAATAGAGGCTCAGCACTGCAATGTGAGCAGTTGAAGCAGAGGTGATGAAGGTTGTAAAGGGGTGCTCTTGGTAATAAAAATTAACCTGGGGTACAAAAAGACTTGGGATCTCTTTTCAAGTCTTGCTGATTTCTTGCTGAAATCATTAGTGAACTCATAGTTGAAGTAATTAATAGCAACAGTCAAAAAGCCTATGAGGTCATGCTGCTGTGTGTGTATCCCAGGTAACTTCTGAACCTGCTGACTGGCTGAAACCAAATTAGACGGAGTTTGTGTCTTATTACATGCTAAAGAAAAATCTTGAAAGGCAAAAAGTGTTCTCAAAGACTCTTCTGTTTTGGTGTTCCTGATACTGTATCTTCTGCCTGCATTATTTGTTATGTATGTTGCAGGAGTGGTGTTCAATAAACTGGAGCATTGGTGGCTTATTAGGAAAGCAATCAAAGACTTCTAGCCTCCAGCTTCTCTAAAGCAATTACATGCTAATGTTAAGCCTGCTAAATTTTTCTGTTTAGTATCTCTGTATTGACTGACTCTGAGGGTTCTCTCATGCAGTGACACAGAGCCCATAAACCAAAAGAGGCACCAGCAATGCCCAACTTAGCGTCCGCTAACCACAGTGTATCTGTGCTGCTATCTGCTGATTGGGAGCACCATGCACTAACATACCTCTGAGTTAGGCAGCAGCTGATAGGACTAAATCAACATACTGACCGCTGCATATCAACATGGCTGACTTTCACAGCATTCCTCAAGTCACACCGCTGTACTGTATTACTCCGAGGGAGCTCCAAGGGTAAAGGCGTTATCGCTTATGAAAAGAAACACAAAGCAGCTATAACTTTCTACTGCGTGCTCTGCTGCAGTGTGGGGGAAAAAGGGGCAGGGAACAGCTGAACCATTGTTCAAGCAGTAATTGCCCAGGGATGAACATAAACAACATCACTGTGCTTGATGGTTTTTGCACATCAATCACTTGGTAAGTTCTGTTCTGTGGTTCTTTTGGAGATACAGCCAACTTATTTGTGAACAAAAGCTAGTTTGCCTGAAAGTCTTAAATCCAAAGAGTATTTTCCTTATTATCAGATCTCTCACCTTGAGGACTTCTCTTTTATTTCAGTATTAACAGCACTCGGGTGTCATGGGAGGTATGGGGTGTCTGCAGCACAAAGGAAACAGTGGACTAAGAGAAATGTGGCTCCATTGAGTTCTATGGGAAGTGGAGCTGGGATTTTGACTTGGCACGTGAATAGGTCTATCCCCACAGGGTACTTTAGGGGCTTTATTAAAAGCCTGAGGAGTAAGACGATCCTTGTATTTTAGTACTGACTAGTGCTGTTGAAGCAGTGTGTTCAGAATGGTTATCTACAGTGAATGTAGGAGGTACTTCATTTGCTTTATTCTTCATACTGCTCCCTTGATGTATGAACCAAGCAAAGAGTGGAAATGATGGCAGGAAATAAAAGGAGCTGGAAGGTCTGTGCTGTGAAGGTCCCTGAAGACTTTGAGAAAGGTGCAGTGACTGATAGGAGAGCTACAGATCAGATGTAGGGGAGTTTTAACACCCACATAGAATTCTGCATTCTGAAAATGATCAGCCTTAGTTCAGTTACTAAGCCAGCTTCCTCAATGCTATTGTTGTTCGCTGTTTTGTTCTAGTAATGAAAAAAAAAAAAACCACAAAAAAACACACAACTCAGGAAAGCAGCAACAGGGTAATTTGAACCATTTGCAGCAGGCTCTTTTCTGGCTTCATCTCTCTATTCAGTTGTGGCTGTCATTTCATATTTAATTATTGGGTTGATATCAATAATGCTGAAGTCTCCAGGTCTGGTTTCAGGTTAAGCTGTAGGAAGATTTTTAAAAGAATGGCTCAGTAGTAGAGTAGTAAGGTTTACAGAAAGACTGAAAGAGCTGTGCAATCCCAGGTGCAAAGCTTCCTTCCCTTGCAGAAGGCTGCGTGTGCTTGTTGCTTTTGGCGGAGTTCCTTCCTCCCATCTCCAAAACTGATGCTTTTGTTATCAATTTTGTTTATTCAAGGCTAGAGAGTACCTAAAGAAAGCCCAGAGAATCTCAGATTCGGTACTTTAGCTCAGGTATCTCTTTGCAAGTAAATAAGCTCATACATATGCGTGTCATTTTGTTGAATTTTAGTGATGAGTGTTTATCAACTCAGATTTAGCATACTGCTACAAGTTTACTTAAAACTCCTATGGGTGTTGTAGAATATTTTAATGATTATGCCATTGTGAAAATAGCAGTATAGGACATTCAGCATTCTAATAAATGCTTACAGTGGGAGTGATGATAAAAGGATTTATGATACAGCCTTTTGTGAATGAAGGTGAGCTTTCAGGCCCAGCCCATGCCTATGATTATTCAGTGTGTCATGCAGCTGGCATTTGGAGTGACTTCTTCCCTTCTTCTCAACAGATTTTGGATTTGGAAATTTCTACAAGAGTGGTGAGCCCCTGACGACATGGTGTGGAAGCCCACCATATGCAGCCCCAGAGGTCTTTGAAGGACAGCAATATGAAGGACCCCAGCTGGATATCTGGGTATTGCTATTTTATTTACTTAATTTTAACTGGATTCAAGTCAACTTTTGGGAAGCTGGAGTAAATGAATTGCCTTTGAGTTTTCTTAAGCTGCAGACAACTGTTCTTCTTTAGGTTTATTCCTTGACATAAAAATGCCTCTTAACACCAGATAAAATTAAAGTTACCTATCTACATGCCTGTTAAATGTACGTTGTATATCTGTGTAAGTGTAACAGAGGAAAGCCTGCACCTCCTGCAAAAGCTCCCTTGTCTGAATGCATGAACTTTGCTGTTTCTGTGCCTCTGGTATTTTCTGTGTTAAGAGGGGATTGAGCCTGTTCCTGAGGTCGATGGGACTCACAGCAGCTGAAACACAGAAGAGATGGAGAGATGATGGCTGCTTTCTTTGAGCTGTGTGTTTCTGAATCTGTCTTAGTACTACTCAATGCAAGAGGACAGAGGGAGTCACCCTCATTCTTACGCAGTTGAAAAGGGACTAAGAATGAACCAAAGAAGTTTTCTGTGCCCTTTATCTGTTGTCAGCCTGCTTTGTCATTCCAAATTTTTATTTATTTACTTTTAAGTTTAATATTCTGCTACTTACAAGACATTCACTTTCTGAAGCAACCAGACGTTATAATTCGGCAGCCTCTGCTCTGGTGTTAGGTTTGCAGTGATAATATTACACACTTCATAACGTAGGCACTGACATTTCTGCCGGAGCCTGGTAAGTAAACGGTGCACAGGTCACCTTTCAGCTGCTAATTAAAATGATGCTAGTTCTTTTAACAAAGAAACACTGTGCTTTTATGTACATAGATGCATACATGCATTTGTCTGTAAATGTTATCGCACACATATATATGTAGACGTATTTAAAAAAAATAGGCTATTGCCTTTCTGAATCTTCAATAACTGGCAAATAAGCCTATAGTAGATGTCAGTTTTGAACATCAAAAGTGAATCTCTGAGCTTTGGTAAATATTTCTAAATATGTGTGACTCTAAATTATTAACAGAATAAACCTGCTCACAAAGAAAAGCACAACTGTTTATATTTCAGATAAAACTTACCTGAAATTTATTTTCACTTATTCTCTGAGGTGAGTTTAGGATTCTGTATCTCTTTTGCAATATACAACAATACAATAGGTCTGCTGAAAGTACTAAGCTAGCAAGAGGAATGCAGCAATACATAGTTTAATTTTCAGTAAGAAAGGAAGTGACTTATTAAAATACATATTTACTTTTAAAATCTCTGTGTACTTAACAAGTTTTAAGGTAAATGTTAAATGTTTTGCTTTTTTCTTCCTAAGAAATTGAGTGCTGTGACTATCTGCCGCAACTCATGGCATGAGAGTTTGGTGTGGTTATTTCATTTGCTGTGGTTATGTCATCTTGTGTGGTGTGATATCTTTCTGGCACATGCTGCAGGACGATTTCCACTTGCAGTGCCAATTAACTTACATAGTTCACAAAATGAGTCTGGCAATTGGATGATAGCCCTTTCCCAGGTTGTCTCCTTTTGTTCATTTTACACAATCCCCCACGCTCAGAGCACTGTATACAGCAGTACAGAACCATCTTTCCCTGACGGCAGCTGTTGATAAAGATACTGGGATGCCTCTTACCCAGGTTTCTGCAAATTGGCAAATGTTAAATGTTTCTTATTTTGAGTGGCTGCTGTTCTGAGGTTTGCTTTTGTTTGAATGATATTCAGAGCAATAGTTTCTGATTCTTACCTTAGTTTGGCCTGCTCTGCAGGTCTCATTCAGTCATCTGCCACGAGCTTCCTGCTAGCAGCCAGAGTCTCCAGCATGCTATTATTCAACTTACCTGCTTATTGGCACAAATATTGCAAGCCTAGCCACTTGGGGTTTAGTGTTCTAAGGTCTAACAATCTTCAGAATTCTAACTCTACTTTGTATAAATTTCCTGTTTCTCTGGGACATAATTTACAGATTTTTCTGTGACAGGATTTGGCTAACCGAGCTCAACTACTTTGCTTGAAGCCTGAAAAATGAAAGGAATGTTCTCTTTCTTACAGAGCATGGGTGTGGTTCTTTATGTTTTGGTCTGTGGAGCATTACCTTTTGATGGGCCAACGCTCCCCATACTGAGGCAACGAGTTCTGGAAGGAAGGTTCAGGATACCTTACTTTATGTCAGAAGGTAATGGTTTGTCTTATATTCTTGCTATGTTAAACTTTGATTAAATTCTAGAATAATCTCTGCTGCAGTACAGTGAGGGTGGTATACCTGCCCAGCAAATTACAGTACAGCAAATTGTTTCTCATTTTGCAAAGAAACACAAGCCTAGATAAAGCTGTGTCTTTGCAATTAGACTGCTACTCCTAGATAGGCAAACCAGCCTATTCTTCCTGCAGATTGCAGTGTGGCTTGCCCATAGACAAAGAGAAATTTGAAACAGGAGGTAAAGGATCTCTCATTCTTCTGTGACCAGGAATATGGGGATATAGGGGGAGAGGCGCATTTGTATAGCAATTAACTTTCATTCTACAAGGCCATAAATATTTTAATCTAGGAAGAAAATATGCTGACAGCAATATCATTGTCATTTGGGCATTTGACAGTGTCTGCTAAACGAAAACAAGGAAGTGTGCAACCAATTCGTATGCCGGGTTCTTGTACTTGTGGCACTCCCACACACAACTGACTGGTAGATCTCTGCCTTACCTAATGGCCTCATCTGTTGGGTTTCACACTGCCATGTGCCTCTCAGATGAGAACAAATTGGGCCATTTTTGCACAGTTTGATGGTGTCCTTCAGCTTCCATTTATTAAAGGGTTTCTAAGCCTGATTACTTCAAAAGAACTTTTTCTGAATCAAATCCCCTTTCAGTATTCTACTTTTTATGGGATTTTGTTTGTTTTAAGGGAATTAAAAACAATTTTTCAGTCTGTTGTTCAGCATTCTGTACTGCAAAACATTCTGGTCATCCCCTTTTTCATTCTGATGGCTTCTCGGAAATGCAGTGAAAATGTATGCAAATTCCAGGAAAATCATTGATTATGTCTTAGTTCGGCCTATATCTGGACCAAGCTTTTGTCCTACGTTGTGCAACTTAGGTGGATCTATCCCCCTTGCACCCGGTGTCTGCGCAGCACTGAATAAACTATACCTGCTTTGTAATCTTCCCTGGGTTACAGAGTTGGATTCCGCACATCAGCTGTTGCTGTGATTGAGGTGCAGATGGGTTGTTTCACTTCCAGCTTTGCAGCTTCCTTTGCTGATCACATGGTGTTGCAGGGAGTGGGGAGAATTCACCTGTTAGCAAAACATGGAAACCAAAAGAGATCAACAGAAGTAAATAACCAGAAATCTATCTAAACTATCTGTCATAAATATCTGGCTCATAAATTGGCTGGCTCACAGCATCTTACAGTCAGCTGGAAACGCAGGGCAGATTGGTAAGCTTACATTAATTATCTTATATTGTTATACTGACCTTTTATGGCATGAGAACTGTGTCCAGCTCTTGTACCCCTCATCTCCCAAAACTCAACTGAGATCTTTGTGATCACTGCTTTTAGCACTGTTGAACATGTAGTGGTCAGAAAACAGCGATTCCCTGGTATATTCAGAATCACTGTGGCACCTAAAGCAATGATTGTGCTTTGATCCTGGAATTAAAATGGATAAAACTGCTCTTTGCCATTGGATACTATTCACAGCCACAGATGCATTTTGTGAGCATTGGGGTGAAAATCTTTAATAGTTACGAGTTTAATAATAAAGCTTACTTCTGCCAACCTCTTGTTCCATGAGCCTGGACAAGCTATTTTGCTGGAGGAAGATGCTTGTTTCCCCCACGCACATTTCACAGAGGTTTTTGAAGTTTTATCAGTTAATGCTGGCACTCTACTTAAGAAGCACAAGCAGCTTCAAAGAGTTACTAAATGTATCTATGCCCCTTGTGTAGGAGCTATGTAGATGTAATGGCACTGTGCTTTAAAGAAGCTGGGTCTTTTTTTTTTTCCCCATTGTGTGACTTAATCTTGCTTTCAAAGATTGTTGTAGCCCTCAGGAAATGTTTTTTAGCACAGAAGTCGGGTAGAAGAGAGGCAGCTTCCTGTTGCCACGCTCTTTTGGGAGGTGTCTGGAGAAGGTGAGCAAACAGTAAGCAGGCTGGTAATGTGTTTTACTCCCCTACAGATTGTGAGCATCTGATTAGAAGAATGCTGGTCCTAGACCCATCCAAACGGTTAACGATTGCTCAGATTAAGGAACACAAGTGGATGCTGATAGAAGTTCCTGCCCAGAGATCTGTTCTTTATGCCCCAGGACAGGAGAACCAGCCTTCCATTGGAGATTATAATGAACAGGTTCTCCGGCTAATGCACAGCCTTGGAATAGACCAACAGAAGACTATTGAGGTAAACCAGACTCGAAGTTGTCCCCTCCCAATACATTCTGGAGGTCGCTGAGCTCAGTTGCTCCTTTATTCTCAAATTTCTGAAGGCTCGGTTCTGCTCCTGATCGTTAGCTATAGGTGCTGCTGCACACTGGAACGCCGTGAGCTCTCGTGACTTACAAAGGCCCCTATACTAAAGCTGATGCTTTCCTTTTGTTGGAAATATCCAAATATTTTTTGTCAGGATGGTATCTGATAAAGGCAGATTTTATTTGCGATTGCAATGGTGGGCATCCCGCAAGCAGAGCACCCCTAAGGCCGCAATGACAGCTTCTGTACCTTGTTTCCCCCTTTGCCTGTCCCCCTCCCCTGTTTCCCCATTGGCTGGGTACTCCAGATTCACAATCTTTTCGAAGCTTACATTTGTTAATTGGTGAATTATCTGGTGTCAGTCAGTAGCCATCCTGTTGTTTCCAAGATGTCTCGGTGCTCTTACTGTATTGATACGGGGGGGGGGGGGGGGGGGGTGTGGTATGAAATAAAAAAATATTATCCAATTCTAATGCAGAAATAATATTTGATTCTCACACTTTGCTCAGCATTCCAATTGAAACATTCTTAACTCCAGAACAATGTCTGCATGCTGTAAACCTCTCTTCAGTATCTTTTTTTTTTCCCCCCTGAGATGACAATTCTTGCTTTTTGGTCTCAGAGAGCGTAAAAAATAACCTGTACTTGACTGCACATAAACTCTTACGCTTTTCTTTTTCAGTCACTGCAGAACAAGAGTTATAACCACTTTGCTGCTATCTATTACTTGTTAGTGGAAAGACTCAAATCGCATCGAAGCAGCTTTCCTGTAGAGCAGAGATTTGATGCTCGCCAGCGCCGCCCAAGCACCATTGCTGAGCAGACAGTAGCCAAGGTGAGGTCTCTTTCTAGGCAGATGTGGAAGCTAGCTGACTTCATTCTGAGGCTCAAAATTTAAACAACAGTTTAAGCTTTAAACAGATATTCAAGTGCTTTAACCTTAGGCTCCCATTTATTCCTTCTCTTTGTTTTGTTCTTAACATTCCTTTTGTAATTTTGGGCAATATGGTTAAAGGGAAAACTTGTGCTTTGAAGTGAAATGCTTTCATTTTTGAGAATTTCAAAACTTTTGCTTGGAAATCAATGGTTAGAGTGTTGGAGAAATACAATCTGTGCAATGCTTGGAGTGTCTTTAAAGTGATCCACAAATAAACCACTGAGTTTACGGAGGGCTCTGTTGGCATGGCGGCTAAAGCATGAACACTCTACACAGTGCTTTTAAACACAGGCAGTCAAAAAGGACCTGTTGAAAATAAAATTATTTTTTCACCTGCTGTTCTCTAGATGTGCTTTCTGTCTCCCCTGAATTATAGAGGTACCCAAGAGAAAATAGCATTGATCTGTCAGGTTAAGAAACCAATTCATTGTTGTATTACGTATAAAATATGAGTATTACTGTCATGAGACTCTTTGTTGATCAAGACTCAGATATGTTCCCAAATAACATCACTTCTGCTAACACCTGTGCCATTTTTTCCTCCTGTTATGCAGCAGAGAGATTTCTCAGCATGGCTGCAAAGCCTCTGAGCATAGACCACAGAGCTATTGGGGAAACCAATTGATTTAGTTTTCCCATTCTTAAGACTGCTTAAGAATGCTGTGTGTGTTTTATTAGCAGCAGTTGTGTGTTCCCTACGTCTGGTGCTAGCCCATCCATTGCAAATGGCTGTCCGTTTAGCATCCCTTCTAACAATACTGACTGTTGCAGCACAGGCTCTGCAGCTGTTCAGTCTACTTCTTCCCTTGTGATTTTCTTCTAAAAGAAAGGTTTATCATGTCATATTCCAATAATACTCGGGTATTTTTTAACATGTTCTTTTGTTTCATTGAGCTAGACACAAAAGTAGAGCTTTTGATTTCTATTAATGCAAAACTGGAAATGTGAAAGACTTGGCCTATGATGACTCAGATTATTGTTATTTCAAGAAGATACACTCTCAAGTTTATGGCCTCCTAGGTACTGTACTGCTGCTGTATGGAACAAGTACCTGGGTCCCACTTCCAGGAAAATTCACAAGTAGGCTGCTCCTGTTTTGCTTAAGACAGCAAACATTATTTATTTTTAGGTTGTGCTGAAATAAAAGCCAAACCACCTCAACTATGAAAACCCAAGTCCAGGCAAAATCTGACTGACAAAGATTAATACCAGCTATGTTCTTAGATGGTATATCTAAAGACAGAAAGACATGGTACTCAAAGGCAGATTATTAATTATAAGATGTATTAAAAGTAGGTGAAGAGAGATGAGCAAGGAGGAAGAGAGAACCACCTGGGAGGTAGTTCATTATTGTACAACGTTCAAGTTTTCTGTATTCTGTAGCCACTATTCCTGCTTTTTCTCTGGACTGCAAGCAAATGTGCAGTTATTGTGAGCAACAGCATGGCTTGTTTTCACACATGGTGGCACCCCAGGCTCCAGTATAAGACTGCTTGTTTTATTTTGGATAGACAAGTTCTGTATGTCCTGCATGTCAGGACACAAACAATGGCTTTCACTAGTTATTTATCCTATTTCCTAACTTTGCTATGCTTGCCTTCCCTGCGGCACACCTCTCCTTTCAACAGTTCAGTTCTCCTTTTTCTTATGGTTTGTTCAACAGCAGTCAGTGCATGTTAGAGAAGTAATTGAAACCAGCCCTGATCCTCTTGGTAATATTTAGGGTGTTATATGTATAGAAAGGAATTATAGCATGTCGTATGTAGGAGGGCACCAAAGAGTCTCACTTTCCTCACTGCTAGTAAGTGCTCAGCTTCAATAAGTATTTAGTGTAATGACACTTTTTCCCGCCCAAATTTAAGAATGTACTACATCAAGAATGAGGAAACGAATTCTAAAGTTCTGCTTTGGAGGTGGGATGGATATTGTTTATTTTTAATTTGTGACTTTGTATACTGTTTTCTATCTAAAGCTGTTCAGTTTTTGGAGTCCTTTCATTTCTTTTAGGCACAAGCTGTGGTGCCATCAGTGAACTTGTGCTCAGAAAACACGAGGCTGCTGCGATCCCCAGGACTTCCCCCCCACCTCAGGAGCAGAGGTCTTCTCATTTCCTCCATCCAACTGCCAGACGGAGACAGCGTTCATGGAAGAAGAAAGAGTCAACACACCAAAGGTACACCCTAGCTTCACCCTACTGTTGTGCCTAAATTCAGTGAGACTAATTAAACATGGTTGCCCTTTAAATTACTGCCTTGCACCTTGTGCAACTTTATGAGGCTCAGTGGCTGCTTCTCCAGGTTGGCAGCCCTTCCTACCAGTGCACTGTTCATCTTCCAGACTAGGAGCTGGACTCCACACTCCCTGCATGTTCTTTGTGCTGAAAATCTAGAGCGACCCACTCAGATGCTCACCAAAAATTCAGACAAATGAGAACAGGAGGGTAAAATGAAACCTTCAGCTGACAACAGAAGCTTGTAATTAAGTCATTAATGTAGCTTTTAACCGTAGTATTATATATGCCAATTTCATAATAAGCTAGTCAAAAGAATTGCATTTTTTTTTAGTTTCTGTTGAATGGTAAATAGCCTGCAGGACCTCCAGTCTGTCAGAGCCTACTAGAACTGCAGTATTTCAGGTAGGTTGTAGGGCTCTCAGATGGGCCATTCCTGTAACTGGAAATGCCTGTTTTTTGGGGGTTTTTTTATTTTTTTTTTTTTTTGGTTTTTAATAAAAAGCCTGTCCCATCTACTAGGTTCTGCTTTCTTTAATTAGACTGGAAGACTGTGTATGCTTCCCGCACCTCCACAGTTAACAGATTAAGCTGACTCAACTAACGTGATATGTCAGCTCTGCAGCCTTAGAAATGTACAATTACAGCTCAGCTCTGAAGGGAACCACAGTCTGATGCATTTTGTCATCCAGGGTGCTCTGCAGGGTAGCAAAGAATAAGTGAATTGCATGAGGCTGGCAGCATGGGTACAACACAGCAGCTTTTATGAGGATATCGCTCAGAAGAACTATATTTGTGAAGTGTATTGTTCCTGTGAAATTTTTGTTGTTCTCTCTCCTATTGTATCACATTATGACTTTATTTTTAACACTTCACATTTTTCCTGCTATCAGCCAGGGTTCTGATTTCAGGCTTGCCATTTTGAGGGTGTTACTACTCATTTGCTAGTTAGTTACTGAGAGCGTGGTCCTGGTTCTCATGACTGCTTTAATTAACTCCATCTGTGGGTCCTTACAGTCTGAAAAGCAAAAAGTATTTCAAGGAGATTTGGAAATTAACTTTTCAAACTTTATTTTGTATGGCCCATTGCTTTTGCAGATGCCATCTGGCCAGAGTAAAATCAGTAAATGGTGACTGCAGTGAGGTGTCAAATCACAAATGGCTTAGGAATATTTCAGTGTCTATCTATTACACACCGTGTCTGCTAAAACTTCCAAGCTCTGAGCCACATGCCATGGTAAACTGCAAAGAGCTGACAGCCCATGTCAGCTGACAGCTCTCCTTTCTATTCCAGCAGTTCACTAAATATTCTTTCCAGCACTACTGCTGCCAGGTCAGTAGAAGGCTTTTGATTGGGAAAGTCACAAATGGAAAGTGTGCAAGGAAATTAGGCTTAAGGATGTCAGCTACTGTTTAAAATAGATGCAGCAGATGCAGATTTTTTTCCATGCAACAATCATCATGATACTGAAGCTCAAATTAGTGAAAGAATTTCTCAGTATTGTTTTAAATATCTTCCTGGAGTAACTGCAGTATAGTCTGCTACTAGGACCATCTGTTAACAGCTACTATTAATGCAGTGAACTTTCTTTTCCAAATATATGTATTTTCAAAATACCAGAGAACTTTGTTGAATACAATTTATCGGTCTTATGTAACATCACCTACCTCAGTATAGTTTTACATTAAATGAATGTGCTGTTTCATTCATATTTTGCTCAATCTGAGCCTGCCAAAGCTTGTGCAGCACTCAGATAGTACTCAGAGCTTCTAGAGTATCGCAGGATGCCAACAGTATGACATGGGCTGTGGTCCTCAGCACACAAGTAATTGCATATGGAATTGGTTAAGGTATAAAAGAATTCAAGATAAAATTATTAAAAGTACTTTTTTAAAAAAAGAGTAAATACAGAAATGTAATTCTAGGAGTGTTTCAGACTGGAAAGTTCCAGTATTTCAGTTTGGGGTGCAGTGCTAACTTGAAACCAGATGAAGTTGCTCAGAGGTTTAACAAGCTGTGTGAATTCAAGAAGAGGGCTCCACAGACTCACTCTGGTTACGAACAGCAGTGCAAGTCCAATGGACTTCTGCTAGAAGGAGTGCACTTACTATATAATTCCTAACCACACTGCTGTAGCTCTGCAAGAACACCAGTTAATTAAATACAGAAAGACCATTTCTTTCATAGGCCTTATTAGACTATTAACAATAAATGAGCATTGGAAAATTGAATAAATGAGCACTGAGCAAGGGGAAGCAACAATACTGATAATTCTGTAAATATTTGTATTTGTGGCAAAGCTGGCAAAATTAGTTTGTTTCTTTGATTTAAACAAGAAAGAAAGGCCGTGGAGAACTCAGTGCTGTGGAAATGAGTGTTCAGATTTAGGGAGTCAATAGCAAGGGAACAGCATTGGTGATACCACCAGGGAGATTTGTTTTGTACAACTCTTCATCAAATCTTACTTAACTCAGTGGATCCTAGGGAAGCTGCCTTCAGTCTCCATGACAGGCAGAGATTTCTCACACTTTGACATGCTGCTGTGTGCAAGTAATGGAAAGCTGTCTGTTCCATGTGGTATTTAGGTAAATGGCTGCCTGCTAGATCCTGTGCCTCCCATGGTGATTCGGAAGGGATGCCAGTCACTGCCAACTAGCATGATGGAAACCTCAATCGATGAAGGAATAGAGACGGAAGGCGAGGCAGAGGATGACCCTGCACAGGCATTTGCAGCCCTGCAGGCAGCTCGCAGTGGGAAGCGGCGTCACACTCTGGCCGAGGTCACCGACCAACTAGTGGTGCCAGGCACAGGTATGGGCCTTACACACATACGCACACACCTCAAGCATGAGATCAGTTCCACGCAGCCCCCAAACCTGCTGAAAAGGCAGTATGAAATCAGAGCAGTAAATCAAACAGTTGGCTGTGGTCATGTACCAATAGCAATTGGTGAGGTCCTTAAGTTTGCTTGTGCTGTTCTCATATAACCAGATATCCCCAAGCCCTTCATCCCCTAAAGACATGCTGGAGGAGGAGAACAGGGCATGCAGAAACCCCCAGATTGTTGGGTACTACACAACCAACAAGGTGACAGAGCCTTTCAGCTTAAGCTGTGATCTCATCAGGATCCCCTGCAAGAACACTGACTGCACACTCAACAAGCCACTGAACATCACCTGTATGGTGTCTTACTGCTGCACTCATGTAAAAACCAGCAGTAAGAAACTCCAAGACATTGCAGTACTGTACATATTATGATTACTTCTATTGTTCCATTTTCTCTAATGGAGGAAATGGCAGGAATAGCTCGAGCCCATGGCACTTCCTAATTACTGCTGTACTTTCCTTCTGTTTTGGCTTTTGGTTTTTGACACAGGGAAGGTCTACTCTCTGGATGAGAACTCCTCTCTGGGCAGCAGCATAGAGTCAGAGTACAACATGGGGTCAGTGCAGAGGAATGTGGGCCTGCTGGGCGATGCCCCTCCACTGAAGGATGTGCTGCATCTGGCAGCACCCTTCCTGGGGCTGCGGCCTACCAACCCTGCCATGCAGGCTCTTGCGTCCCAGAAGCGTGAGACCCACAACCGCTCCCCTGTCAGCTTCCGGGAGGGGCGCAGAGCGTCGGACACTTCCCTCACACAAGGTAACCACGAGGCCCTAAACTTGCTGTGTTCCTACAGGGCTCTGACTGCACCACAGCTGATCTTGTGCTGCTGTGCCAACCAGACATGAAGTAACTCATTTTCTGACAAGGGCTTTTGCTCACCTCTTCTACAGGTATTGTAGCGTTCAGACAGCACCTCCAGAATCTGGCACGAACCAAAGGAATCCTGGAGCTCAACAAAGTCCAGCTACTGTACGAGCAAATGAGATCAGAAGAACAACCCCTTCTGCCATCAGATGCCCCCCAGCTTCAGGACCTTGCTACCAGCTCTGCACAGGTACCACCCTTAGCATAGCTGTTCCCTCCAGGTGCATTGCTGTGGGACAGAGTGGGGGGGATGTGGTGCTATGGGGATTCTGAGGAGAGCTGCTTATAGACACATCTCCTTTCTCTCCTCTCTGGCTCCTGCAGAATGGAGAATGGGTACTTGCAGGTTAGCCTTTATATTCTTGGGGTGTCTGAGACAATCTTGTCAGCTTTCCAAATCTGATATTTCATTATTACTTTTAATTTGAATGTTTCAGATATAACAAATCTCAGTTAACATCTTTCCATGATGGAGTTGGCCTCCAAAATATGTAACTTTAAGGAGTGCAAAAGCTATGTGATAACAGCTTCATTTGTGTTGTGAAAGGCCAAATTGCTCCTGCCAGTTCCCTGACTATGTGTTTGGAATGGAACAGGTCACAGGAAATAGGAATGTGAAATCTCTGTCAGACCCTGTGAATGAAACGGGCCAGCAGCACACATGCACTGCAAGCACCCATGCTCCAGGTCAAGCCTGCTGTTCCTTTCTGACTGCTGGAAAACTTCAGTTCTGACAACAAGTTGTAAAGTTTTCCCAAGAATTTCTTGCTTGCTATATGCATGCCACAGTGCCCACAGTGTTCCCTCCCAGCCCTGTACTGTGCATGTCCTTCTCAAGTGCTACAGAAATGTTTTTGTGTTCAGGGCTGAAGCTGTGCAACAATAGCTCACTCAACTCTGAGCATGCTTTTGCACAGTTTGCTACCACTTTACTTTTAGGACTCCAGAGGGCAAGCAAGTCACAGAGTGTTATATATAATGTGGTTTTAGTCACAGATGTAAGCCCTTGGTAGTTTGCAGCACAGATAGCTCAGAGCTTTGTCACGTGGGCTGCTCAGCATGCAGTGAAAGTGATGGGTGATACCAGGATCCGACTCCGCCAGCAGCTATGGAATCTCAGTCCAGAGGAACTCCATAAGGAAAAGGTTTGGGCAGAAAAAGGTTTTTCTGGGGATGAAGCTTTTCCTCTTTCTTTCTGCAGGAAGAAAAACCCCAGCAGCAGGAGGCTGCGGCCACTTTCCCCAGTGGTGCACATACCCCAGTGTTATCCCGACGGCAGAGCTTAGAGACACAGTACTTGCAGCACAGGCTCCAGGTACCATGCCTTCCCCACCAATCCCACTTAGCACCGTGTTCACATGTCTTCATCCTTTCAGATCCCATTATTCTTCTTGAGTCAAACGCTACCTTACCAGGGAACAGCTAAAATGAAATTATGCTGTATGTTTCTTCTATTGCACAGTGGCCCTAATAATGGGAAACTCAAACTATATTGCTGGAGTTTTCCTACTTGTTCTTTTACTGTAGAATGTTATTAAAGCTATTTGAGGTGGCTGTTCATGAATACCTGTCAGCTGTGTTGCACGCTGAAAAGGGGATGCATCAGGATATACCCAGCTTCTGTTTTTCTTCTAAACTCCCTTTTTTTTTTTCCAGCTTCTCTTTCAGTTAGGAAGAATTTTTTCTATGGACTTGTATGATACAGTCCATTATCAAAAATGTTCTTTTTCCAAGATGTAGAAGTCAATAAGCAGTTTTAGACAGCAGCTCTAGGGGCAGCTTCTGAAAATGAAGATGGACACTTAAGCCATGATAAGGGGAGGCAAACTTCTTTCGCTTGCATTCTGGACTGACCAAATACAATTTAAAACAGTGCTACCTTTCTTGCAGAAACCCACCCTACTATCAAAAGTTCCGAACACTTGCCAGCTGTACTGCAAAGAATTGCCCCGGAGCCTGGAACAGCAGTTACAGGAGCACAGGTAAGATTTCAAACTGTGCAGATAAGCAACTTATCCTTACTCTCAGTAGTAATGAAAAAACTGAGACAGACATTGTCTGATTAGGAATTCCTTGAGAAGGATAACTTCACTTAAAAGTTAAGGTCACAGTTCTTAAAAAGAACTTCTTAAAAAAAAAAAGAGGACAACGATCCTGCCTTCAGTTTACAAATTGCTGTGCTGTGAGCATTTTGGAAGGTAATTCTACTAGGGCAAAGGTAGACTGAAAATGCCTGCATGCTTTGTTCAGTGCTGGTGTGCAAAGGGGAAGCATAGCAGAAAGTTAGTTCTTGCACTGTTGTACTCATCTTTTCCCTTGCCTTCCCCCCCACTTGCTACACGTTGCGCTTTCTGTGGTAAGCCAGATCATAGCTAATGTCTTTCCACCTGCTTGAGAGCCCTGCATTCATTTAGATATTTCCCACCTTGTTTCTATAACCTAGTAATCTTACTGTGAAGAAAATGTTTTTCGTGTCAGTGAAAATTCAGAAGTGATGCTCCTTTGAAAAAGTTACTGTAGAGGAAAAAAAAAGGAATGAATTGATTGGAAGTGTGCCTTTATAACTGTTGTAATGTATTATGGCAGACAAGCTTTTAATTGACAAGTTAAAGAGCTGTAAGGTTTTTATGAGCTCATCATTTGGTAATTATTAAGCATCAAAGTAGATACTAAACACATGTTCATGTTAAATTTTGCAGAATTGGAAAGAGAAAGGAAAACAGCAACCTAGCTACATGTTTTATGGAACAAGAAGATTAAGGAAGAAATCAAGTAGCATTTTCATACTTCAAGAAAGTATGTAAGGGAGTATAGGAAGTGTTGTAGTGCAAGGAAGTATAACCTAGAATTGCTTTAATGCTCACAGACACTCCTGACAACTGATTAATCCTAATCAAGAACTTAACTGACAATACTGACAGTATTCAGAGCAGCTTCATACATTTATTCAAGTCTAGGATGTCTGTGCAAAGAAATACTGGGAAACAATAGATTCCTTTTCTGAATGCTATCAGCATACGTCAATAGTGGGTTTTCCTATTTGCATGTGCTTAGGGAATTGGCTGGCAAGAGACCTCCTTCCCCTTTGTCATATCACAGCAATTTTCAAAGGTAGCTGTGTAAACTGACACCGTGCTGAAAATTCTTCCTCTTTGTAAGGGGGTCAAAGCTGTGAAGTTTTGTAAAACTTCATAGGGAGGAGTGCAGTTCAGGTAAAAGGAATATGGGGGAGGGAAGCTTTGTATTTTTCCAGCTACTAAGGGAAGTGTACAACTGTTCAGTTCACAAGTTCCACACACTGAATTTCAATAAATAAAAAAGGTTTGCCGGGAATTTTCCAGTTCTGCCCTTTGCTCCCTACTGGAACTGTAGGAGCGTATGCAGCACTGATGCTAGTGCCTTAACACTTCAAAAGGCAAAAAATAATTGCTGTTTCTGTCCTTGATTCAGGCTACATCAGAAGAGACTCTTTCTCCAGAAGCAGTCCCAGCTGCAGGCCTATTTTAACCAGATGCAAATAGCTGAGAGTTCATACCCAAGGTCAAGTCCAATGCCACTTTCATGCCAGGAGGAGCAGCAGCCATCAGCACAGCAGCAATCAACCCAGTTCAGCCTCCAGCAGACTCTAAGCCCTGTTATGGAGCCTTCCTCAGAACAAATGCAATATGACCTCTTCCTCAGTCACTATCAGAAAGTACAGCTGGAGCCACCACCACCCTCCCCTCTCACCAGCTCATCACGATTGTCATCACCAATTCAAGTGCAGCAGCCACCACAATCCTTACAGTACTCCTATCAGACTTGTGAATTGCCTGTTGTCACTTCTTCTGAGCCAGACTACCCTGATCAGTGCCAGTATTCCATGGACCCAGCACAGCAGAGCAGTGTAGCAATACCTGACAGCCAGGGCAGCTTGGCAACCCAGGAGCCACAGTCAAACCACGATGCATTGACCCTCTCTGAGCTGCCCGGACTCTTTGATTGTGAGATGATGGAAACTGTAGATCCCCAGCACAGTGGCTACGTCCTGGTGAATTAATACCATGGGTTTCTAACATGAGAGCAGAAGCCAGGGTGGACAGAGAAGCATGTAAATTTTTGGCTTTGTTCCAACTCTAAAGTTTCTGACCCTTCAATCAACAAGGGAACTAAAAATCCACCTGACCAGAAAAAAGCAGGAGATGGCTAGAAGCACATGGCCTCCAGCTCCTCCTCTCAGTGGCTGGGGCTGGACAAACAGTTCAGCTTAGTCCCATAAAGAACCAGTCTATGTAGAAGGAGAGGAAAAAAAAAGAAGTTTTAAAGGAAGTGAACCCTTCCAAAAACTTTGATAGTCTGGCAGCATTCACCTAGCATTTGCTAGGAGAAAGGAGAACGAATGCATATTGCATTCCACTTCTTGGCAATAAAAGCAATAGTTTTCATTGAAATTCAGACTCAATTTGGGTCTGAGCTGATAGCAAGTAGCATACTGAGCTGAAACAGCAGTGAGGTGGATCCAAAGGAAAGTTGCACTTTGGCATCCAGTTTCTGGTTAAGCTACTGATCTGGAACTGCTCTGTGCTAAGTCTAAGAGATCACCAGGCACCTCAAGCAGCCTCTGCTTCCTCCTGCTAGCAAATAAACAGTTATTTCCCAAGCCTGCCAAGGAATGCTTAACTGGTCACTAAGGGAAGCTTCTGGATATTTGACTTGATAAAAGGACACTTTGAACTGACCCAGGGCATCACAGTGATTTCTAGAAAGCTTTGGGTGGGGCTGAAAATACTGAAAGAGTAAGGATTAGGTAGCAGACAGATAGGCTAAGAAGGATGGTGAGAAGGATCAAGAGCTGCAGTCAGTGGCATCCAGAGATCCACCTGGGTGGTGTTGGAAACCACCCCTTGCTGCAGACAGACTGCTGTGGAGAGTTCTATCTTGCAGAAGTTCTGTTCACTGGAGAGGATTTGTCTGACTATCTGACCTTCTATGGCATTTTAGAAACACGCAAACTGTGTTTTGAATTTGCAGTATGTGTTGCTGGTGGTTTATTGAGTTTTGTACATATGGACAATTATTTACAGTTTTAGAACTTAATGAGCTTAAAAAAAAACCTGTGAAGTGATAGTGCTGTGCCTTTTTTCAGTTCTTTATCAGACTATATCTTCTTTTTTTCCTGAAGAAATAGACAATACCCCATCTACATCCTTGCTACTGCCAAAGTCCCTTCAGAGTACACATTCCACTATGTGGAATTTAATGGTGAACTTTGTCAGTGTTTTGATTGTTTCAGTATATACGACACTGAAAGTATTACAGCAATATTTAGCATCAAGAACTGTTATGTACTACTTCAACAAATACAAAATTCAACAAGCAGTTGTGTCCCAGAACTTCCAGTCAGGAGATGCCAGTTGTAGGAGGATTGTTTAGGAACCTCCAATAAGTTTATATCACTAATTTGGGGCTCAGCTCAGGTCTTCAAATGTTGTGGGATATTATCTATCTTTCTCCTGTAGATGAAGCTTGTTGCCAGACAGTTTCAGCCCTTTTCTCAGCAAAGTTTAAGCACAGTTGCAGATTCATTAAAGCACAAAGAATGTTGGAGAAACTGTGCTGATGGCACATGTAGAGACCACTGTTTATTGGAAAATTTCTCTACCATAGAAGTTTAATTTAAAAGACTTGGACGCTACAACTAAAGAGTTTGTCTTCAGGACATGTAGTCACTTAAAATGGATAGATAAATGTTTTTAGTGTTTTTACATACTGTAGCAAAGCACAGGCTTGGACAGATAGCAGGAGAAAGGAAAAAGTACTTGTGATTGGTTGGGTCTTCACTGTGTTCAGTCTATAGATCCTACTGAACAAGAAGTTCTCAAAACTGCTCTCTTTCACCAGAAAGGTGAACTACCAGCCAGCATTTACAGCAATAAGACCATGCTTAATGGTGGAATAGACTTCAGTCACTGCACTGTAGGCCTTGTGAAGGAGGGAAGAGTTTAACAACTGACAGAAACTACCTTGTTTTCTGTGTATGACGATTAGAGATGTCATCACTACTGATACAGAGCCTGCTCTGATACTGCTCCAATTCAGTCCTAAGTGCTCAGCTTCTGCCTCTGATATCAGAACAATTCAAGGCAGGAGCAAAATAAAGTTTAAGGAACAGCAATCACATCTACACACTACTTACTTTTTTGATACAAGAGAGCTGGAATGCTATTGTTTAAATAGCCGAGATAGACACATTTCTTTTTGAAGGGAATTCACACAATTAAAGCTTTTTCTGACAGTGCAAATAGCTGCAGAACATAGAAACCTCCGCGTCCCCCTGCAGTAAATGACAAAAGGACAGGAAACAGATGAAAACCACCACAGCATGACACACCAGGCATTTCACTGTGGCAGAAGAGAAAAAGAGGCAAAGAAGCCCTTTTCTATCCTGCAGTTCTAAGATCAGACAAAAGTGCTCAAGGAACTATGCAGCCAAAACTGTCACTGGGACACACAGCTGTGGCAACAGGCCCAGTTTTGCACCAGGAACTGGGTAACTGCCAAGCCTATAACCACTTTCCTCCTTGTCCAGCTCCATTATACCATACATTTTGGAACTCAGTGATAACCCAAGAGCAGAATTGTTACATGAGTCATTTATCAGAATGTGCCCATGTGTCTAAGCTCATCTGAGCTTTGCAGTACTGCTGAGGGGAAAGCTATGGAGTCTTCGAATGTATTTTAGACTGTTACCCTCAATTGCCATCTTATTATTTAACATTTCATGCAATTTCCTTTAGTCAGTTAGAATAAAAGGCTTCTAATGCCTTTTAATACAGCACAGTATCCACTGGACACCACTTTGTAGTCATGCTACTTCGAAGTGGTTTCTTTGTTCAAATCTGTTACGTCTAAAATTAGAGGATAGCGTACACTACTGTTAAGAGTAACTACTAGCTTTATTATCTTGTATTACAAGCTCCTTTGAAGAGACTTTGGTGCAATGTATATGGGGTAAAAATTTCATATGGAGAAAAGTGCAATATATGTGTGCGTGTGGTACGTTCTTTAATGTATTTTTTTAAGGAGTTAGAGGGTTTAGTCTCTGCTTTGGGATAAATGCACTAGTATTGTGAGCTCCAGTTTGGTAAGTTCATCTGTAGTATTTACATGCAACTGATATGCTGGACTCTGTGAAGCAATTACAGTGTATTGATACAAAATAAAGAATACATACATTTCATTTTCAAATACGTAGTGAGCTACCATGGCTTCTGCTACTCAGCATTCTTTAACACCCTCTTTATATATTGTGTTACAGTTACTTTTATCTGACACATCAAGCTCCAAATCGCCAAAAAAAAAAAAAAAGAAAAATAAGTGAAAAATAAGAAGTGAACCACAGCAGTTCTCTTATAATTTAAACTGAAAGCTTATGTCTACAGAAAAATTGGGCAACTCCAAAGAGAGACTCTGCAGGAAAGCACAATGCCATGCTCCAAATAGAGGGAGAATCAGAAACAAGATCAGGTAAGGAAAACATTGTATCTTGGCTTCTTCCACAGAACTGCAACAACAGTTACATTACAGGATAGGTTGCAGAAGTGCACATGTGAAAATATCTGAAGATTTTTTTTCTTGACATCCCTAACATAACTCCTGTGACTTCAAGGGTTTCTTCAGTAGCAAGAAATGTGTGATGCTCAAAGAGCAAAAGCTAAAATCAGCACAAAACCCAGCAAGTTCACCTAGCCTACCACACTGAAACTCTGCTGTCCCTATTGCATTTGCTCAGTGCCCTCAGCTACAACTGGCCATAAACACCTGCACCTGAATACAGTACTTTGGGTGACACACTGCAACACAAAACACTCAGCAACAGATCTAGGAGTTCCATTTTTAACAGTACTGACCAACTGACTAATCACATCCCACATTCCTGTGAATCAGAAGTGTCAAGAAGCCTCAAGACTGTGAGCTCAGGCTACAAGAAATGCTGTGCCATAACCTACACAGAGTTACAACAGGACCTGTGCATCTGCTGTGCCTGCTTTCCCACATACTGTGCTCCTCTGCTGCCTCGAGACTCCTGATGCAGTACGATGTGATGACCCAAGCAAAAGGGACAGAAGTGCTTTGCCTGGATGCCCCGCTTACCCCCGGCCCAGCTGGAGCTGTTCATCCTCTAGCAACACTGCACATAGGCTACATATGGGCCAGGAAGAAAGGAACACTCTTTCCCATACATACTTGCTATTAGCAGTCAAAGCAGAACTAGAGAAGGTCACACCTCAAAGGGTTACCTCAGCTAACCTTACAAGCTGTCTGGAAGATACTCTCACCCTGAAATGTAAAGGCTAAGCCCTTCTTATCCCAGTGGAGACAGGAGGAAGCCCTCCCCTCTGGACTAAGTTCCAGCCTGCAGGCTGGGTCACAGCTTTTAAGCCCCTTGAATAGTGTTCCCTACCGACTGCAGGCCAGCAGTGCATTCCTTTTTGTGCTGCATGGCTGAGGCTATGCAGATGAATCAGCAGGCAGGGCTGCCATGGGAACAGCACACAATAGGCAGCAGCTGACTGTCAGCACCATATGTGCATGGGGTGAAAGCAGAGGCATACACATCACTTCTGCTATATTGGCTCTTGCAATCTGAATTGCAAGGAAACAGTCTAAATTTGGTGCACGATTTCTGTGAGTGCAAGCTTCATCTTCTGCTAACTTTCCACCAATGTCCTGAACACATCCTATACAAGCTTTGGAAAACTCCATCCCCAAGTCCTTCAGTACAGAACAAAGCAAAGTAGCAGCAAGGGACATTAGCTGAAGGAATAGTGGAGAGCAAGCCTAGGGAAGAGCTGGTGAAGAACATGCTGGAGTCCTCAGAAGAGAGTTGAAACAAAAAGGCACAGCAGGCCAATAAGCAGATTTCCCCAGTTCTGAAGCAGGGAATGCAAGGTGAAATAGGATTTGCCAGTGTGTTTAGGTATTGCTACACAGGGGTGATTGAATGCAATGCTATGTGACAAGCAGGAAGCAGAACAAAATTAGTATCTGTGTATTCACTAATGAGGAAGTACAGTATGACTACCTGATCACTGGTAAGAATTCCCTACACAAGAAAGTGAGCTTCAACACAGGATAGATCATTTTTCCCCCATAAATTAAAGTGTATAACTGGACAGTGCCACAGATTCTATAGTCCTGACCCCAGTGAGGACAACACAGAGGTAGCATTGCCAAGCAGGTCAGCCTGGCAGAGAGGGCTGTACACTGGGACAACAAAAGGCTGACATCTCACCTCCCTTCCAGACATGCAATCTGATGTTTGTGTCAGAAAGTAAGCTGAGTCAGGAGAGATGTCAGCAAACTCAGATTAAATGTGATGAAAAGATATCACTAATTGGGTAAATCTTACAGAGAATCAGCTGCAAATTAGGAACAGAAAACCTCAAAGGAATAACAATCAGGAATCAAACAGAAATGAGACAGATTCAGCCACTAGAGGAGCAGCCAATGGGGGCACAAAGAGCAAATGGTATTGGCACACAGCAGAGACAGGCAGAGAGCTAGAGAGAGAGTCAGGCAGAAGGGAAAAGGAAGACTGATGAACTGATATCAAAACATTTTACCTAGTATCTGGAAGAAGATGCAAGCTAAACAATAGCATAGGACAGCACAGAAACGGGTGTCAGGAAACCAGATCCAAAGCTGAGAAGTGCACACAAGGACACAGAGCAGCCCCCTCCCCTCACTACCAGCAGCCATGCATGCTCACACCAGGTACACAGACAAAGCTGGTGCCTGGCAAGGAACACTGCCCCAGGGGCCACATAGCCCTCCAGCGGGGGGTGTGGGAAGCAGGGGACTACTGTATGTTTGAATGACACTCCAAAAAACATTAACAGGCCTACTTCAGACCAAAGCACTACATGACAATATTTGAGTGCCTAAAATACTCTGTCTGAGCCCAACCCTGCAAAATCACACCACTAGACACCTATTTGCTTTTGTTCTTAGACAAGCATGGATCTTAGTAAAGGCTGCTTAGAGAAAACAAAACTCACAAACCAGATCTCATCTTTCCAGCTAATTTCAGGAATTACTATCTACCCACTGTTTCAGGTCTTCTCAGCAAGGATCCCAAACAATATCCCTGCTGGGAAAACTCCATTTCCTATACAGCTGCCACTCAGTGTTAGGAAGGGGTAAAAAAATGTTTGTTTTTGTAAGAGATCTCTGTACTCAGAAAGATACTTTAATGGAGAAATTTTCTGCAAGGAAAATGCCATAATATGGTTTTAGGTAACAGTACCTGCTGAACTGACTGCCTTTATTTTCTATTAAGAAGCCATGTGGTGTTGGTTTACCGAATAGAATTAGTTACATTTTGGAAAGCTAATAGGAGATTTTACCCCAGTGGACAAATGGACATTTACTTAGCTGAGAATTACATGCTGAGCGCTGGAAAGGTTGGGTGCTCTTGGGAAGTTCGTGAGCCCTCTGCAGCTCATCTCCTGTAAGCTGTGAGAGAAGGGAGAAACTGAGAGCATGCAGCTGCTGACGTCAATAGGGTAAATAATACCATGTACCAAAATCACCTGGGTATGCATTACCCTTTCAACTAAGCCTGCTGAGAGCAGTACTGCAGGGCTCTCAGGAAAGCCCAGGTGTCTGCTTGCATGGAAAATACCACACCAGATCCAGCACATGTTCCCTAAAGCATCCACCTCCCTTAAAAAAAGAAGTAACTTCAGCTTCAGGTTTTTTCTTTTTTTTTTTTTTTTGAAGGTACAGCATACAGCAGCATATAGCTTATTTACTGAGTGGGTACTGTGACACATGTGCCAAACAGCAGAAGCCCCAGTAGTCAGGAGGTTGCCTGCCCTATTCCAGCATGGGCTGTTCTGTTTGCAGTTAACAGTTTACGCATCAAACTCTTGGCAAGGCCACACTGCTGCTGCTCTGCACAGTTAGGAGCTGAGAGCTTCTGTAGAGCTGAGCAGGGCTCAGGGTAAACACTGCAGGGCTGGCAGCAAACAGTGTGCTCAGCTCCAAGCATATCAGTTGCTGGGTGTAAGGGTCTGCACTTTGCCCACCATGTACAGAATCTGGCTTTAACCTCCCTGGTAGCACTGTGCTATAAGCAAAAGCAGGAGGACATTATTATTAATGCTGCTAATTAGTGGCCAAGCCCCATCACAGTAGCTGCACAAAGGGTTGTTGGAGAGATGATGAACTATGGGCAGGGATCAGGGAGCTGACATGAGCTGGGGGCATGGCCATATCCTGGCTGCTCCCTGTGCCAGACCATCCCTGGGGCTATTGCCATGCCAACACATCTGCCCAGGCCACGCCGCCTATAAGAAGCCGAGGGTCATTTAACACAGAGCCAAGGAAGGTTCTGAAGCACCTTCCAGACACTGAGCAAACTTTCTCAGGAAGACAGAGAGAGCTCACAGAGCTCCTGATGGGGACAGAACCAGCACATCCCCCTTTGCTGCCAAGAGCACTGCCATCAGCCCCACATGTGCTCCACAGGCACAGCCCAGTGGGGCCACTAGGCTGGAGACCACTCCAACACCTCTGGTTGTCATACACTCCCCCTGGTGCCAAGTTGAAGTTCAGTACACAAGGCCCTGACCTCCTCCCAGAGCCACAGCAAGCTGACCTTTGGTCCTTCTGGTTAACCTTGGTCCTTAACCTCAAGCCCCACAGACATACTTGTGGGCCCCAGCACTTCACCTTGCCCTATTGATGTTTATTCAAAGTAATCACATATTTGAAAACAAGCCAAAGCTCTGACTCAGCACTGCCTGCCTAGAGATCAGATGTGTGTCAGCTCCTCAGAAAAGCGTATCCCAAATATTGACAGATGACAACAGGCTGCTGCATTTAGTGCTCCCTGCAGGATGGATGCTGAGAGCCAGCACCCTGACAGCCCCTCACTGATGGTCAGCAGTCCCAGCACCTGCCAAAGAACAGGTCCCAGCAGAATGTGCTGGTGGGCACATCACTTCCCAGGAATTTCTGGAAGCTGCTGTACCCAGTACTAAATGTCTCATTTGGGAATTGCTATGTGACTCCAGCTTCTGTGGTCATACAGGCCCCTGACTTGCTATACCTCTATTTCCTCTCTGTAATAGTCCAAAAGCACTGTCCTGCTTGCAGGGGAGTTGCAGGAGTCAACGCTCAAGCAACTCAAAAGGAGAAGCTCTCCAGACTCCAATATCCCAAAAGTATGGCTTAAAAGGCTGAAGCTTTCCAGCTCTGGAACGCAGACTCCCTTCTGGCTTTGCCCCAGGCAGAGAAGGGTTTTAAATTTCTCAGCAATCATTAATTTCATTTTAAAACATTGTTTGCAGGAAACATCCATTCCCATGACACAGTTTGCTTTAACAGCACATCCTTCACCCAGCGTTTGCTCAGTGAATGTCAGTGCCCATCAGCACAGCCAACTGCACACAGACATAGCAGCCACTAACAAACATGCCTCATTCCCTCTCTTTGCTGAACAATGCAGATCTGTTTTACTGCCCAGGTAACAAATCAGCTAGTTACTAATAAGAATTTTCACCTAAGATAAGTGATCACAGTGGCTGAAACATACCCTCTTAGAGGCAGAACAAAAGCTCAGGCTCTCAAGCAGCAGAGTTCTGACTCCACTGTGAAGTCAGGCTAAAGCTCCCATTTCAGTTTTCAATGATGTCACATTATGTCTTTACAGAAGGACAGTCTGAAAATGGAGCTGTTCAAGAATGCTTGCCATTCTGTCCAAAGGTTCAGGTCAGCATCTCCTTTCACATACACCGCAGACTGTGGGATAGAGACAGTTTTCCTTTGGAAGGTCTCAGGAAGGCAGGGATCTCCAGCAAGATCCCCTCACCTCTACCGCCAACCCATAAATGAGGTCAAGGAAGGGGTGTATCCTGGCTGCAGCCCTTCCATCACTCAGCACATTGCACACCTGAGCTGCCCTGGCCCTGCCTTCCCACCAGGTGCTCCATCAGTGTTTTAGACTGTGACCAGCACTTTGGCTGCAAGACTGTAGATCCATCCAATGCCACACAGGCTCTTCTGTGCAGCAAATACATCATAATGCTAAGACTATAAATGAAAACTATGCTTCAATTCTTACAAGGTGGAAGAGGACTGCCGGTTTAATTTCCCCACAGTCTAAGGTGGAAATACTTAAAAAAAACCTCTTGCCTTGCCTGAATGGGACTCAGCAAGAGGCCTCTCACATCCAGCACAACTAGCACTGGAGGACAGCACAGCTGTCCTGTCACCCTGGCACAGGCTGACTCAACATTTTCAGCAGAATGATGCCATCTCACTCATAATAATTGGATTCAGTCATCATTTCAAGGTACTTCCTCAGAGGGTGCAGGGGAATGCTAGGACTGCAGTCAAGCTGCAGGGATAGAGCCCAGAAAGGCAGAGAGGAAATGGGAGTGACGATAATGGCCAAAACAGGCCTGGGATGCCCACATCCTGATAGCACTGGATACCAATAAACTCCATTAGATTCAATAGGAGTTGTTTTTTTTTCCCCCTAAGAATTTTAGTGGAACCAAGACTTCACCGTGGGACTGAATAAATAAATGATCCTGTGGCTTCCTCTTCCCAAACTCCAACCTTTCTTGAAACAGACAGGCTGAAAAATGCTCCATACACAACAGAAAGTGAAAACGTGGCCCGGCAACCATTAGAAGCCTCCCACAACCTTTTCTTCAATGAACACTCACTTGTCATTGCTGCACAAACAAGATCTGCTGACGTGGGAGACTTTGGGGCAATGCTCCAGCAAGACAGGAGAAACAAATACCAAAACAAGAGAGCAACAACATTTTAACAGCTTGCATGGAAAAACAAATACTGACTGGTTGATAGGAAAAAATCCAGCTCATCCTCCTTGTTGCTGGAGGTGGACGTGGCACAGAGGTGACCACACAAGTCAGCAAGTATGCTGGGCTTAACAAACGCTGCAAGGAAATTTCTTAGAGAATATTTCTGTGAAGCAGTACTGGAGGTCTGCTTCTTTCACTTCCACCACTCCCTAGTATTCACCAGCCAGCCTGAGGCACATATTTACAGACCTACATCACTCTTTCCACTCAGAAGCTGTTGGTTTGTGCATATTTGCCATCCTGCTCAGGCTGAGAATTGCACACATCCCTCAACATCTACCTAGTGTTACTCACTAAATGAACTGAGCAGCTCATCTCCATTAAGACACTGCCCATTACTTTCTGCATTTAGATCCTGCGTCAGACAAAAGCCTTCATGTTCTGAGCACACATTTGAGGAGGAGCTTTCTACAAGCAAAGGTCTATGGGACATGGACCCCAGCACACAGATGTACAGGTGCCCAACCTAAAATACACAGCACAACTTCCTCCCCCTCGCCTCCTCCCTGCTCCAGGGATGCAGTAGCTTGCAAAGCTATGGGGTGAAAAGCATGATATCCCACCAAGCACTGTGCTGCAGCAGTCTGCTGCCTGGCTGGGCATGCGTCATCTGTTCTGCCAGGCCCAGCTGGAAAAAAAGGAGGCAATGCAGGGCTGCACAGCAGCAAGAAATGCTTTTCAGAGTTTAGCTCCTACACCAGCACTCCCACAGCTCTAACAGTAACATCCACTGAAACAGAGCTTGATATTTCTTTAATTGCTGTAAGAATACCTCTTTTGCAATTCCTCCAAGCCTCCAAGGCATGTCATGGCTGTTTTACACCAACCTGCACATACAGAGAACAACACAGGGCACAGTCTGAGCAGCTCTGGGGCTTCTCTGTACAGCAGAGCACTTTCTTGAGTATAGATAGGAAGGGGAGCGCTGGGTTCTGACAGAAAGCTGAATCAAAGTCCCTGCAGCACTGGCTAACATGAGACTACCTTTGCAAGCGAATATAATGCATCCTGCTGCTACAGGTATTCACACCAGGCAACTGAAAGAGGGAGGAAGAGCAGCAGTACAGGGCATGGGGAGGCTAAAGGGATCTGTGCTAGGTACAGGTTTCATGTGAGGAGACAATGCTGCTTCATTGGGATGAGGACTGCTCACAGCCTTCAATAAAACAGCTGTCCTATTAAACCAGATATACTCATGCTGTGAGACAACCTGGACAGTGCACTGCTGCAGTTAGCTGAAGCTGGCATTTCCACCTGCTTTGGGCAAGTCCTAGGTCTGTCCCTACCCAGCCAAAGCAGGCCATCCCTGCTTCAGGGGCTTCCTCAGTGCTGAAGAGGATCAAAACTGAGCACAGAACAAGACCCAGTATTCCTGCTGCAGCCACCAAAGCAGCTGGTTTACATACCAGTACACTACAGTAACTGGGGAAGGGCTCAGCCCAGTCACTCATTGCTTGTGCAGTGCTGTCCTTTTCCAAAACAGCTGGCATCTGTCACCCTGCTGACACTGGAGTAGGTGTTTGTTAGCAACTTGGGAAGTGGGAACAGGAAGGACAATGAGCTCAGGTAGAAAGAAGCAACAACAACAGGGACAGGCAGACTCTGGAAAAGCAGAGATTTTCCTTGCCAGCTTCCCCAGTGAACAGCCAGAGAGAAAATAATGGATATTTACAAGCACACCTGTCTCTAAGGCAGCAGCTTCCAAAGCCTAATAATAGGGTTTGGACTTGTTTGTTGTGTGATTCAGATGGCACTGCATAAAGCTGCTGGAAAGCTCCTGCTTGTCCCCAGAGCATATTCCTGAGAAACTGTGAGTTGAGAAGGATCTGAGTCCATCTGCAGTGACTCTATACCAGCAGAGTGCCGATGGGTTCTGTCTGTGGCAGTGCATCACAACAGCAGACTTGCTGGAACAAGCAGCACCATGAAAAACAAGTATGAGAAGAAAAAAAAAAGCACTATGGAGAGCAGTTGACCAAACAAATGGGCTCAGCTTCACAGCATTCATCCCCTGTCCTAAAACAACAGGGTAATAAATCAAGAATCCCAATAACTACATCTCTTGCTTTGACCCTTCAGTTTCTCACATCTGCAGCAGCACTGACACGAATTCAGAAACTTGTGGTCCAACATGCTGTGACATGTAGGCAAGGACTGCTTCTCTGCTTAGCAGGTGCAGTGCCAGATGTGGAAAGTGACTTGCCCCAAAAATCAAGGTGAAAACCCAAGTCTCTCAATTGCCACTGTTGTGCTTTGACCACTGGGCTGGGCGCAAACCAAACATGGTGTGGATAACTGCTCACAAACTCATCACAAAACCCACATCCATTGGGCCTGTCATTGCTTCTTATTTACCCAGACGTGTTGAAAGTGCTGCTTCCCCAGCCAAGATGGAAGGGAGGACTAAAAACAGGAAAGGTCAAAGCAACTTCCTGGTTTGAATCAGGGAGAAACAGTGCTGGGCTTCACAGCATCTGGACAGTGCGTTCTGAAGCAGAGGAATAGCAACAACCAGACCTCTGCCCTGCTCTTCCCACTCTAAGACAGCCACTCCAACCAGCCTGTTTCAACACAGGGCACAAACGAACTCCCAGAGAATAGGTCTCTCCCTACTTCTGTCAGGACAAGTGCTACAGCAATGCCACTGGGGGCTATTAGAAACCAGAGAAAGCCAGAGCAGCATTCTTTGTGCTGCATGGAACATGGAAAACTTTGCATTTTAGCTGAATTTGTCTGAAAGCAGTTTTGCCGATCACATTTAAACACCTACCTGGTAATTCACTTTCCAAGCAGGACTCATGGAGGTCCAGGACAAATAAGCAACAGTACTGGAAGAAAACCCAGCTCTCTAGCTCTCCAGTCATACAGCAAATCTAATTAGGTGCACACATTTGGAGGAGATCAAGGAGTCTCCACCTTTGCAGCCTCAGCCTCTACACTGATCCCAAGCCAAGAGCTCTTGTTCTGCCCTGGCTGCAGGGCAGAACCCACCCAAACCCTGTACTGCTGCTGCCCTAGCACAGAGTTGGGCAGGGGCAGCAGGAGGACTGCACTGGTTCAGAGTCCTGCTAGGTTCTAATACACTAGCCCTGCACTTCTACCCTGACCTTCTTTTTTTGCTGCTTAGCAGGCACAGTTGGAGTTTGCAAAGCAGACAGATGGGGCCTCATTAGTACCTCTCTGGGCAAGCAGATAGGGATGTGCAGTTATTCATAGGTATGAGTTGAATCTCAGCAGGGCCAGGATGATATTTGGGTTCTGACAGATGCGAGAGAAGAAAGAAATCCATAGTTCTTTCCTCCAACAGTGCTTGCAGAGCTGGTAGCTCAAAAGCACGAAATTCCATTACCAGGGCCTCCCTCCACTACCAGTTGGAACCCTTCTTACAGCAAAACAAACACAGAATGGACCAACTTGACACCTTCTTTCCAGTATGAGGTGGATTCAAATACTGAGACACATTTGAAGTTGACCATTGTTGTACCAGGTACAAAATTTCTGGTCTGCAGCAGAATCACTCAGGGGATGCACAGTTTGCTTTGGAAACAACCCCCCCCCACATCATGCTTTACAGAAATCTATGTTGTCATGCAACACAACCAGGTACCTGCTCCACACACCTCCACTCCTGCTCCTTCAAACACACACACACAGCTCCATGAGAGTGCAATATGTAAAAAAGATTCTGATAGAAAGAATCATAGAATAGTTTGGGCTCAGAGGGACCTTTGAGATCATCTAGTTACAACCCCCTGTTATATTAGACCAGGTTGCTCAAAGCCCCATCCAGCCTGGCCTTGAATGCCACCAGATGAGTCCATCCACAACCTCAAGGAGCAACCAACCTGTTTCAGAGTCTCACCACCCTCACAGTAAAGAATTTCTTCCTTACAGCTAGTCTGAAATCTACCCTTTTCCAGCTTAAAGCCATTTTATAAAATCATAGAATAGCCTGGGTTGAAAAGGACCGCAACAATCATCTCATTCCAACTCCCTGCCATGGGCAGGGTCACCAACCAACAGACCAGGCTGCCCAGAGCCACATCCAGCCTGGCCTTGAATGCCTGCAGGGATGGGACATCCAGAATCTCCCTGAGCAACCTGTTCCAGTGCATCACCACCCTTTTAGTGAAAAGCTTCCTCCTAATATCCAACCTATACCCCCCCTTGTCATATCACTATCAACCCATGTATACAGTAGTTTCCCCCTCCTGCTTATATGCTCCCTTCAAGTACTGGAAGGCCACAATGAAGTCTCCCCAGAACCTTCTCCAAGAGAAACAACCTTTCTTCATTGGAGAGGTGCTCCATGTTGCCCTCCTGTAGACCTGCTCCAATACCTCCATATCCTTCTTGTGCTGGGGTAGGTCTCACAAGAGCAGAGTAGAGGGGCAGAATCACCTCCCTCGACCTGCTGGTCACAATTCTCTTAATGCAACCCAGGGTATGATTGGCCTTGTGGGCTGCAAGCACACTACCAGCTCACATTGAATCTCATCAGTCAAGACTTTCAAATCCTTCTCCTCAGGGCTGCTCTCAAGCCATTCTCCACTCAACCTCTATCCCTGCTTGGGATTGCCCTGACCCAGGTGCAGGACCTTGCATTTGGCATTGCTGAACTTCATGAGGGACATGAACAGACTTGAGATATGGACCCATGCCAACCTCTAGATGGCATCCCTTCCCTCTAACATGTCAACTGCACCACTCAGCTTTGTGTCATCTGCTAACTTGCTGAGGGTGCACTTGAGGATCCCACTGTCCAAATCACCTATGAAGAGGTTGAATAACACCAGCCCCAACACTGGCCCCTAAGCAACACCACTCATCACTAGTCTCCCCTTGAACATTGAGCATTTGACCTTAACGCTGAGAGTAACCATCCAGACAGTTCCTTATCCAGTGAATAGTCCATCTGTTAAACCCATTTTTCTCCAATTTGGCAACCAGGACATCACATGGGATGGTGTAAAACACTTTCTCCACACACAGGTCCAGGTAGATGACATCAATTTCTTTTATCAACCAGTGCTGTAACTCCATCATAAAAGGTCAGCAAATTTGTCAGGCATGACTTGACCTTGGTGAAGCTGTGTTGGTTACCACCAGTCACCTCATCTTTATTTTCTACATGCCTTAGTGGGGCCTCTTCAGGAGACTCCTGCCAGGCAGAGAGATGAGACTGACTGGCAAAGTTTTGGGCAGGAAAAAAAAAAACAAGACAAAGAAAGCCTAAGCACTACTGCCATGGAGATGTAGTCCTCTTCTCTCTCACACCAAAAAAGCCCCACCAAAACAGCAAATGTGTTAAACTCAGAAACACACTGAAGGGCAGGATGAATGACCTCTCCTGACAAAGCTGAGCCCAGCCAGCACAGCTCTGCCTGCCCTTCAGCTGGGCCTTTGCCACAGGCAGAAGGAGCAGCAGCACAACTGAGATGAACCTTACATTCTGCTGCAGCTGACAGGCAGGAAAAAAAAGCAGTTCTGTAGTGAGTCTTGTCTTCCCCTGGCCTCTTTCTGAAAGCATCAATCTGCCTTAGTGCTAGCACTTCCTCAGGGACTCTGCACTCAGTGCTCCACATCGGAAGGACTGATGAGCTCAGACAAGGTGAGATTACCAAGTCCCAGCATCTTGCAGCAGCACACATCCAACCTGCAGTACTGAGCCTCAGCTCAGAAATAGAGAAGGGCAGAGATTAGGATCAGCACAACCCTTGTGTATTCCCTGTGTCCATTCTCATCTCTTGGCTTCACGCTCAGTCCAGCCACCAGCCATCCCTGGTGTCATGCACCACAACGGTCCCAGACACCAGCAGCACTACAGAAATCTGGACAGCTTATTTTCCAGAATCTGACAGAACACTCTCCAGAAGAGCTCCTTCTCTAAAGTCGAATGAGTAGAGACAAAGGCAGCAAAAAATCAGGCAGAGATTGCAGGCACCATCCTGAGGCACTCCTGGGCATAGCACCCTTCCTGCCTAGGACAGCGAGTCCACAGAGCAACCTCTGGTCTGTTCATCCCTAAGGATATAAACCACAACATTTTGTGAGACCATAAGTTAGCTGTTCTAAACCTACCTCCTAATAACGAGATCATACATTTGCTTTAAACTAAAGACAAAGAAAAAAAAGCCCCTCACCAGAAGCTTACTAACAAAATCAGAAAAACAAACTATAAAATACCTTTATAAACAAGTTTGCTGACTTTTTTTTGAATGCAGCTCCACCTTCTGGCACAAACCTCTTTGCACCCACAGCTGCATTCAAAACACGGAATCCTCTGCCCAGGTAAAGCCCATTAGCTGCTCCTACAGCCCAGCCCTCTCCTTGCATGCCCCAGTATCAGTGCTCCCGACTCACTGCTCACTCCATCATTCTGTTCACCAATAGCCCTCATTATAGCCGGCTTTTTCCTTAATCTCAGCACAGTGTAGAGTGCAGCAGTCCTGACTCGTGAATTAGACTAGAAAGGAAGGTGAAACAGTCACAGCCATTTAAAACACATCTTCACTGCATAATCTTTTCACATTAAACATAAGGTTAACGACTATAACAGCAGGGAACAATCACACAAACAGCACCAAGGAGGATTCACCACTCCAGAGCCCTGTTCAACACACGTATATTTCCACAAGGGATAGAGCAGATCAGAGGGCAGCAAGGGAATGCTGTGAGCACAGCCACCAATGTACTGACCCATGGCTTCTGCCTCCCCAAGCTGTTCTCCCTGCATACCAGCTGCATGGTGGAAATCTGAGCTCCACATCTGACTCTCAGGAGAGGCGATGCTCATGCAGGGTAAAGTCCATTCTCTGAGAAGGACCGAGACACTGATGTCACAGATGATCCCCTAGGTCTACAAAGTTTAAATTCATAGTCTCAGCTTCAAACTACTTCCTCATGTAGTGGGGGTTCAAGAGAACTACATTCTCCAGGCTACAGTCAACCAGACAACAACGTGCATTCACTCATCATGCTTTGCACTGTATAAACCACTTATAATGGAGAACAATACCATTGAAAAACCTTCCAACAAAATGCAGAGGATTCATAATGCCTCTCTCTACATTTCCAAACTTCTTTATAATTCATCCCCTGCTTCTTGTGCTCAGTTGCAGTAATGTCATGTTAGATCACAGCCCACTGGTTCATCCTCATCCTCCTGCTTGAACATTAACCTGCAGACTGGCCATGAGACCTGCCTAGCAGCTTGCACCTGGAGGCATGTGCAGTCCAAACTAAACAGAGTCAGTAAAGTATGGAGGTGTAGCCTTTCTTGAAAAGAAAGGATCTTCTCTGCTCCATCTCATGCTACTCTATTCCTGTACAGTTCCAAGAATGCAAGTGAAAATAATTCCATTAAGCTTATAATGCCACCCACTTTTAAAATGGAGATATAATGATGTGCAGTATTTCTCTGAAGTGTATTAGACCAATAGAACAAACACTATGCGGTAGATTCAAGAAACAGATAAAAAATTAACATTTTTTCCAGAAATTTGAAGTGCGAGTCTTTCCTTTAAACTATCTTCATTACAGAGAAACTGCTTTGCTCACTGAAATTCAGTACATTTCATAGTTCATCTTTCAAGTGTTTTCCTCCTCCTTTTGGTATAAAGCAAACTACAACAAAACCAAACATAGGATCTGTTGTCTGAAAAATCTCTAGGAGAAAGTGAATACCACTTAACAGATGAAGACTAGAGAGACTGGGAGTAGTTACAGATTTTCCCATGGCAGACTGTAACCTGGAGAACTTCATCCCATCATTCCTTTTTGTTTTCTCCTTTCTGGGATAAGAAAAGATTAAGTAAAAGGTAAGTTCTACACCAATACATTTTGTGTAGGCAGAGCAGGCACCTGACTCCAAGAACTGAAAGCAGAGCCCTTCTTACAGCTGGAAGCTTGCTGAGCGAAATCACTTCAAGGAAATTTTTATTAGTGCATCTTACAAACACCATCTTTCAGCAAGGAAACTGAAGGGTTATGCAGCAGCCCCAAAGTGTCAGCACAAGCTGTCGGTTATATTACCCCCGCCAAAAAAAAAAGTGAGTTACGAGCCTCCCACTTCTCTCATTTTGATTCAACTTCCTGGGTTGTAGAATAGTACAGTTTGCAGACCAGGGGAACCTTTTCTGAGGAGAGAGATGTGAAATGCACACAGTAGCTTTGAGGGCCTGAACCCAGAAAGGAAGAGATGGATCATCTTTAAAGTGTTCATTAGCCAATATTCTCAAAGTGACAGAAAAGAGATTTTGCAAAAGATCTGGGCTGCTGAGTCAGTGATGCAAGGAATGCCAACAGTAAGAACATACAAAGTCCAGTCCCTTTCTTTTCTTGTCTGTGGGACCAAAACTGGCTTGTGACAGCATCACCAGCTTAAGCACATCAGTTTGCCCTGTTCTTCAGCCAGCCCATCATCCACTCCAGTGCAATCAAGGATGAGATGTCAGCAGGAAAGTGAAATTATCAAAGGAAGCTGAGATCCAGGACAGAGTCCAAACAGCAGTGCAACTCCTGTAAGCCTTCAGTGTCATACAGCTAGACAGGCATCCCACTACTTAGGGCAAAACTTAAAGGTGAAAGTAGCAAGGTCACATTCAAGTCCTGGCACTGCCTCTTTCCTATCCAGCCTTTCTGCTTATCTACCCTTCCCTGAAGAGCAAACTTGGATGGGCACCGGGATCACATTTTCGCTCTTACAGTGATCTTCTGTTGAGCACACTGAATCAAAGAGGGATGGAATGCACTGAAGCCTACATGGCAGCTTGCTGTAGGCTGTCAGTGTTCACTCCATGCCCTGCTGGTGCTGGCATTTCACAACTTTTTTTTTAAATAACTGGGCCGAGAGAGCATTCGGGCATGAAGAGCTTAATGACTGCATCAAATCAGTAGCTTTTGTTTGATTGCTAATTGCCAGAGCTATACTAGCAGAGTACATTTCAAATGCATGCATACTTTCACTGAGCCAACTACTAACAAAATCCACTATCAAATGTGAAATGTAAAAGCAAAGATATTCCCTCTATCAGCAACACTGGACCTTTAAAATCAAACTTCTGAGCAACATATTGAAATCAAGGCTGGGTAAAGCCTTCCTTCCTCAGTACTGAAGTTTATCTGCTTATCTCTGAGATCAGCTTGTTGGTATGTCCATCGAGGCTTGATAGTCCAAGTCTAACGCCATCCACACAAGGCTTGGAAAAGCAGCAGCATTCAAATCTGATTTGCAACTTTTCTTATAACTGTGGTTGTTTTTTTTTTCCTACTTATCATAAGGCAGGACTCAGCAGCCAGTAGTCTCAGCATACCTGGAACCACAGTGCTACTTAGTGCTGAGCAGATTTCTGTAGGTTACCTGTTGGTCCTCAGGAGAGGTAATCTCAACAGTTCTGTTCTAACACCAGCAGAAGTTCTTCTGGAATGGAAGCACAGACAAAGCGAAGATCCAGATGTCATCTCTCCCAAATGCAAAGACTGACACAGAGTGGAAGCAGTTCAAAACATGGGAGAGTTCTTCCTGTCTCATGATCTGAACTTCTCACTCCAGACAATTCTGAAAGAAGCTTGACATGGAAGGGGGTGGCAGGAAGAACTGACAGGAAGAAGCTGAACCTCTGCCACACAGGCCAGACCTCGTGCCTTCAGGTTACTGGTCATACACAAGAATACATGATCATACACATGTATGTATATATTGTATATATATATCTACATACACAGGAATACACTGATACATACACGTGTATCAATACATGATGATACACATACACAAGATGCTCATTATCAAAACTGAGAGCCCGTTTAACCCCAGGCGTTAGATTTTGTACCAACCGTGTGTAGGAATAGAATGTTGTTTCTGCATTAGATATTAAAAGGGAGGGGGAACTGATCTGAAGAAGCAGAGCACAAAGTATTTGTATTTTGTAACTTGTCCTTAGAAATAACTGATGTGAAAAAGTAGAAATACCATATATGTTAGTAACATACTTTAGAAATATAGTTGCTGAATTGCGTGATTAATTCTTGCTTGCAAAACTGCAATAGTTTAAGTGTTCCAAATAGTCTACATATAGTATTATGGACTAGAAAGCATACTGTAGGGCTATTCTGTTTGGATAAGAGACTTTCAGCAGAAGAAAAACAGACTTAAACATCAAAGCAGCCAGGGCCCCTACACAAGACTGGATTGCCTTGCTCTGTGGGTAGGTTGGGGTGCAATAGGCAGGCATCAAGATATCCCCCCCATCCTCCTTCCAAACTTATCTCTATGCAAGAACAAGCAGATGTCCAGAAACAGTGACCAAGTGTGAGAAGTTAAGAAATTAGCAATATATGCTTAGTTAGCAAAAATTTAGACAGTATTGTATGTTTAGTTGAGCATCAGAAGATTCTGAACCTGAAGTGCTCAGCCAGTGAGGAACTAGGGGAGAAAGAGATAAGCGCTGAGCAATCGGGCATAGAAGATGTAACGCTGTTTCTGCATGCTCTCCTGCTCGCAGGAGGCCCGCCATCGCAAATAAAGTCTGCTTTACCAGAGATACCAGCCTGATAAATTATTTGGGTATTTCCAACACGTGCACCTAAGAAGTGATTTAGCTACTTATAAACTAAAGCAGGGAAACCATTTCATAAGTAAATCACCACTGAAGGGAATGAGACTGTCACCTACCAGACCAGGGTAATGATACTCTAGCACAAGGTGACTGAATCATTACTCTTACACCAAGAATATATATGATAGAAAACCCAAGGATGAGAACACAAGCATTTGGAGTGGGCAGACAGCTCAGTCTAAAAAGCTGGAAAATGTGCTCTTCAGCAGGGAGCTGTAACATATTTCCCCTTCTCTGTGCCAGAATTGGAGTGCTCAGCCAATATAGAATTAAATGGACCTGGACAAAGCAGCTTCCTGAGGAGCATAATTAGCTGGTGGCTTGGAGTGCTCTCTAATTCAATTAGCAGCACCATTTATCAGAGCCAGCTGAGATCTACATTTGCACTTGCTGACGTCAATGTGAGACTCACAGCAAGTCCCAGAAGCCTCCAGTTCAGCAGGAGTGAATTGAACTGCTGGGGTCATTTATTTTCAAAGAACAAGAGCTGTAGGGTGTTTTTTTTTTTTTTAATGCTCCTTGCTTTGCAGTCTCCAAGCTGCATGCCTGAAACCTATGCTGGCTGCTTCCTTCGCATGCAGTTCCAAGTAATCATCTTCTGTTCTCTCCACCCTTTTACCCTTTTTATTTTCAGCGCTCTTACACTTCCTAGGCAGCGGAGGGCACTTCCAGTTCATCAAAGGGAAGCAGATGCCAGATTTAAGAATCATGTCATTCCACTGAGCTGGTATGAGGGAAGTTACACTCAGAGACACACAGCCTGGCTCACTGCATGAAGTTCCTGGTGCACTTCCACCACCTCTACCCACAGACCTTTGTGTCACTCTCTGGGAAGACCTCTCCCCAGAGATCCACTGACTCTGGGATAGAATCATAAAAATCACACAAAAAAAAAAATCAAGATTTCCACTCAAGCACAATAGCTAATGACTGGGCCTGCGGAGTGGAACACTCACTCATATCCCATTCAATTGCTAGGCAGATCTGTAATGGTCACTAGCTGGCTCATTTGACAGCTACCAATCTACTGCGAAACGTCATATCCCCTTTTGAGAACTGCCTGAGCCCCATTATCTTATGCAAGTTACAATTAAATCACACTCAAGGAAAAAAAAAGAAGCAAACAATGCCATCTTATTTTAGAAACACTATGACGCATTCAGATCAAAGGAGCTCAACAGACCAATTAGGAACACGTGCCATGGGAAAAATCTTCATACATGTTCCAGCAAAATTCCATGAAAAGTTCCATTGTTTTGAATGCAAACAATACAAAGATGTTTATCTGCCACTGCAATTATAAAACTGAAGGTCCTCACACACATTCACTGTCAGACTACCATAGACAAGAGGGAAGCTACCGAGCTTTCAGCCCAAACGGAACACTAAGCACGGAGAAGGTATAGGAGCCCTGGCTGCAGCCCTGCTCCTCTGGCCTGTGGCAGCACTGCACTCAAGCTGCCCCACCTGCGCTGACCAGAGAGAGCAGGGCTGGGAGCTGCAGGAGCTCTGGAGGGACTCAGCAGGATAAGAAGCAGCCCAGCTGCTATGGCAACCTGACCTCCTTTGATGGAGAAGGCACCACACCTCCCCTCTGCTCCAGCTGTGAGGTATTGATAAGGAACTGCATGAGGAATTTCCATGCAGCAAAAAAGCAGAAGGGAAGGAGGCTGACAAAGGACACCAGAAGGACCAAACAGCTGCCTGCCTCATCTCCTGGGACATGTCCTGCAAATTCTCTTCTATCCCAGCCTCCCACTAATGCAACATCACCTTTCGTTAAGGAGGACACACAGCTCTTCCCGCCCCACCACTCTTTGTTCTCAGTTCTTGCTGACTGCTTACCTAGAAATACTCTACATCCCTTCCCCATTCCCACTGCTCTGCCTTTTCATCTCATTGTTTCCCCAGTCAGAACGCTCTGCAGTTTGAGCATTTCTGTGACTCTTAACAACAAGCTGCTGCTCCATAGTGAGATTCTACTTTTGCTACAACAAGCTGACCTATTACTCAAAGTGATTGTACAGGTTTCCACTTCTTAGCTTGGAAAGAAGTTACCAGCAGGAAATACTTGAACAAGTGCAGCAGACATGGACACAAAACAAAGGGAAAAAAGCTGCTTACTCTCAGAAGGCCTCAGGTACACAGGGAGCTCCAGCAAGCTCCCCTCACCTCCACTGCTGACCCTTCAATGAGGGCTGGGAAGGGGTGGATCCTGGCTGCAGCCCTTCCATCACTCAGTGCACTGCATGCACCTGAGCTCCTCTGGGTTGGCCCTGCCTTCCCCCCAGGTGCTCCATCACTGCTTCAGGCCATGACTTGCATTTCCACTACAAGTATGTACAGGTCATCATTTCCTCCTACAAGTTTTTATAACTGACTCTTCTGACTCCCCCCCCAACTAGGTCACAGTTAACATTCATCAAATATCATAAGCCATTGTAACAGTCAGATTTGCCCAACAACAGGTTCTGCAACACAGAACTCACTCCTGCTCTAAGGAAGTCTTGAAGGCAAGAAGAGGCTGAAACTCGTGAAACCAGGAAATTCTACTCCAAATTAATTCTAATTGTGGAGAAGAGATACAACACAAAATCACAAAGTGTTAATAGAAGATGATCATTCAGGAGTGATGGTGTATATATACACACCATGTCTGCAGAGACAGAAAATGGACTAAGAGCAAGAGTTCAGACACTTAAACAAAGACTGTACTCCAGATGATAGCTTTATCTCCTCAGCAGCAAAACTTTTTGAAGTTTCTCTGCTTCCATTTGTTTCTAGTGTAGTTCTTAAACAGGAGGAAGCCAACCCTGCCTCCCAATATTACACACTGCGTATTTGTTGCAAGCTTTGAAGGATGAGAACTGACAAATTCCGGTTCTCTTAATTCATGATGTTTAAAATCCTGAACAATAAGGAGCACCAGCTCCGCTCCGCATGCTCACCACTTTCTCAGTGCAATTAGCTCAATCAGTCAGTAAATTACACATGGGGGCTTTAATCACTATACTGTTGTGACACATGTCACTTGGCACAGCAATTTCCTGCAATCAGAGCCACTTAAAGAGGGGCCATGTTGAAATTAATCAGACAAATGAAAAGTAGCAAGAAAAACCCCAAACCTCTGCAGCATGAAGATCTTCTAGTAACATCAGAAACATGTAACTGGAGTTAATAAAGTTATGTTCAAGAAATTGAGATTACAAGTTCAGGTTTAGAGGAGTAGGGGCCCGCAATGGAGTGAGTTATTAGTTTGCCTTCTCTCTCCCTCCCCCGTGTGCCTGATAATTCTTTAAGTCCCACCAAAGTACAATCCTCAGCCTGTGAGAGCCTGAATATGGGATATTAGTCCAGAAGTAACATATTGCTAAAGAGAAAAAATACAGCTTTTCTCTAGGGCTCAAGTCTGCATGCAGACCAAAAAAATACTGCTGTGCTTGCACTGGAGATGCTATAGGTTGATTACCCTGCAACCTCCAGCAGCTTTTGCTCCTATCATGTCAAAGTTGGGAAAGCCCTGTTTCAAAGCCACAAGGCACCGGCCAGCCTTTCATCTCTCCTTGCAACGGAACATTTTGAAGCTCTAAACACATACTGTTGTCCTGGCCACAGAGAAGCTCTCTTAACAGCCCAAGGATGTGATGTGAATCTCACTATAAATCAAACATTTCAAAAATAGAACAGTCCCTGGAGGCTGCTGAAAAAAACGAATGCACCAGCGCAGAGAAAGTTAGGCACAAGCACACACCAAAACCCAAAAGCAGGATTTGAAGTTTCCATTATCAAGATTCACAGCATATACTTCAGAGTGTTCCTGCAGAGATGAAGGACCGCAGAACAGCAAAGCAGCTGTTCCTTCTGCTATGGAACAGCACAGAAACAAGTCACTGCTAAGCACCACCCAGAACAGCCACGTAAATGAAGCACCAAGTAAGGCCTGAAGAGTACTGCCAGAGGAAGCCTCGCTACTGAACACCATTAAATCCTTCATAGAATACACTGACAGGGATTAAGAAATGACAGATGAATCTGTACCCTAAGCTCCCTGAAGTCTCCATCAGTCTCTCTACAGCCCTGCTAGAAACATAACACTCATACTCTTTATCTCTAGAAGTACATGGCATGAACAACTTGGTGCAGCAGCAGCACCCAAACAAGCACCATGGCACTGCCACTAAGGTTCAGACCTGATCTAGGTCATTCAAATGACCAGAACCAGGAAACTCCTGGACAGCAGATCACCTGCCCACTGATCAGATATCACTGAATATAACTCGGACTCCCCTTGAGATCTGTGGATTATTTCTAAGACCTCCTGGAGCTCACCAGCTTCGTTATTACCCACAGCAGTAATGTCAGCATCCAACTCTACACTGCCTGAAACTGCCATCCACACCAATTCTCACTTTTAGCTAACATTAAAAGGTACAATACAGAGTGCTGATCCTGCCTTTTCCACTGTTTCTTTCCATAAGTTTAAGCAAAGCAGTAGCTCTTCCCGTCATCTGTAATCTTTACATTGCATACAGAAAAAAAACACAGGAAAGAGTATTTATTATAAGCTCTTTGAAGAGCTTATAGAAAGGAGGCAGCAAGGAGCCTAACTGTGGTTATCTTTACTTGTCACTGATTCTCTATAATGTAATCAGTCCTCAGGATGATTCCTTTCTCAACAATTTATTCATCGAAAAGAAATGGAGAAATCAGATTTTGTCTCTGTGAGTCAGATTGGCCCCAGCTGTGGTACAACTCCAGCAGGTAAAATCAGCCACCTTTCTTCCTCCTCTGAGGTCTCAAAGATACCTTCACAATAACCTCAGACCCTGCCAGCCAGGGTCAGGCCACGCACAGCCAAATAAGCAAGGAGACTCACAGCACAGAACCACATCAGGAACTTGATGTAAACTGAAAGAGCCGTGAGTTCTGCCCTGCCTGCCTAACCGAGGCTCTGCAGCCTGGCTGTGAAGAGCAGCAGTAGCCAAGAACTGGATTAAAGCTGGCAAATACAGACACCCCACTTGTGCCCACTGCACGTGCGTTGCATCCACAGACAAATTCGCTATTAACAGCGCTTTGCTGTGATAGGGCGCTGCTGAGCATCTCGTTTACAGAGCTTCAAAGCGAACAAAAGCCGCTCAGCTCCCAGCGCGGAGACCCGGACGGAAGCCTCCGAGCCGTCAGTTTCCAGCTCGAAAGCGACGCCCCGTGGCAGAAGGTGGAACCGCAGCCCCTTGGAGCTTGCAGGGTGTTTGCTTAGCAGTGCATCAGAAAAAGGATCAACCATCAAAACCTGGCCTGTAACTGTCCTGACAGCAGGGAGGAAACCATCGCCTCTCATATCTTATCTTCAACTCACCAGAGATCAGGTCTGTGATAGGTGAAGACATTACATAAAACAATATTCAGAGTTGTAGCTACCAGCTTCCTATAGTAATGGCTATCCACAACTACCAGGGCCACCTAAAAGCAATCATCTGTTATCTGCAGCCTGCCAGAAGCTTTTGCTGCACTGTCCAACAGCTGTAAGTAATTTTGTTAATTGAACTTACTCCTATTGTAAACCCAATCTACTCCCTCTTAGGAGGGAGAAAAGGTACTACGCACAAAAAAAAGCTCAGCACAACTTACCCATATCAAGAGAACCACAGAAAGCAAAAAGCCAAGCATCTTTCATTCATCCCATTGGAGGTGGGATGCTGTTCTACTCACAAAGTAGCAATTTTGCTTCTAACAGGTTCTCAGCAATACTCACCCAACTGGTGCTGGGGATCTCTGGCTATGCAGCACTCAAGAAGCTCCCTTCCATGGCTGACCCTTACAGGAGCCCAGGGCACCTCCACCCTGTGTTCAGCCCTTCTGGCCGCACAGGGAGCACAGCTGCAAGCAATTTGCCTGCATTCCCTGGGCAGCCCATCAGGTGCTCAATCACTAGCTCAAGCCACAGCCTAACAGGTCCCCTGCAGGTACTTTACTGCAAGTTATTTCAGAGAGGATTCCCATTCAGTCAACACCAGAAATACTTAACATACAAAATGGTTACCTACTGACAGCATCTGTGGTTGCACTGGAACAACCACATGCAACACTTGCTTTACCTTCTATATTCTGCCAGTCTGAGGAAATAATAATAATAATAAAAAAAACCTGCTCAAACAGCAACAGAAAACAAGAGCTGATAGGACATGATTTCTGAAACAATAGAGTATAGACTGGTGGGAAATAAAGAAAGCACTGAGACTTAAGACTTCTTTCATTACTCCTGCAGAGTCATTTCTCCATTTACTGTTAAAAATAGATAAAAGAGGAATATTGCTACTTATAAGCCGTGATATTTTCATTTGTTTCTGCATGCATACAACAGAGAAAGCCTTTTCTCAAAGCCTGTCTTCACACTTCACTCAATACCCACTACAGATGTAGTATCAGCCTTACAGTAATTGGCTTGACAAATGGTACAACCAGCCAGAGAGGACAGGACACAAAGGTAGCTGACAATGCCAAAGTACAGAAAGACAAAGCCTCCCTCTTTGGATTAGAGCATATTAAAGGAAGACAGGTCAATAGCCTGTTTAAAAGTCCGGGCCCACTGCTGTTACAATCAGAAAGATGAACACAGTGGAAAGGCAGCAGTGGAGTATAACAGCAAAGGAACCAGCATGAATGGAACAGTGTTGGAAAAGGAAAAGTGCTCACCTGTCTCTGAAGATCTCAGCTCACAGGAAGAACTCCATAAGGGAGGAATCTCCAACCAGAAATCCTTTCTTAATGGCAGTCAGCCCTTAAATGAGGTCTAAGTGAGGTGCAGTGGTGCTCCACTCCTTCTCGTCAAATCACTGAATTGCTTTCATCTGTGCTCCCAGGGTTGACTGGGTCTTTTCCCCAGGTGCTCAATCAGTGGGCCAGGCCAGGGCTCAACGGTTACCATATAACTGCATACAGAACAACAGAAATAAATATGCCTTGGGAATTGAAAAAGTAATGCAGAGAACACCATTTCAATCAATACTTGGTCTGTCATTACACCTGCCACAAGAAAAATTGCAACAGATTATAACAAGCTATCACCGTGTGCTAGGTGACTGATAGACTCTGAAAATGTGTTTGGTTTCTATGGACAAGGTCACTGCTGAAGTTATTGCTAAGTAAACTCACTTGTTGATGAGCAAAACATCCCTGTGCTAAATACTATGAGGGCCAACATCAGACAGCACATGTGTAGTCCACGCTTTCTACACGCAGCCCTAAGGTTTAAGGTGAGAGATTCTCATTGCTAAGACACCAAAACCTCTGGCTTTGCATTTAAGATCTTCCTAAGCTATACTAGCACAAAACTCTAGAATAGACTTGGCTTCTACCAGTGTAAATTCCACTCAAGTGTCAGGAAGAGATTTGTACTGCTGTACCATCATCAGTCTAAGAGTGCAGAAAGCCCCTGCTGACATTCTTTAAATCAGACTGTTGTCAACAGAAGTGTGGTGAAACATGATAGTTTGAAAGTCACAAAGAGGAAGAAGGCAGAAATAAAAACCTAGCTTACTGCATATTTCTAGTATTTAATTAGGTTATCTTGCAAACGTGTATCTTGAAGTTTTGCTGTAAAGGAACTCCGTTCACTCAGGCACATTTATATACTAGATCAGGGCACACTGGGTGGCCAGGTAACCCAAGGTAGCAGGAACCACTGCCCGGATGGGACAGTGCTGCAACCACACCAGAGCCCAACAGAGCTTCCTTGTCATCTCCCAGCCACTCTTTCTCAGTTTTTCTCAAGCTGGCTCACAAACCCTGTACAATCAAGGAAAAAATAATACAATTGAAAAGTACAGTCAAATAGATGTATAATCAAAAATAAACCAATAAAGAGTTAGGCACAAGGGTAACAAAGACGAAGAGAAAACAGGTGGAACGCTTACCCGTGCAGAGGGCTCACAGTAAAGGTCTCCAAAGGAGTGGATCTCTCAGAAGAGAACCTTCCTCCCTGGCAGTCAGCACTTAAATGGGTCTGGAGAGGTGGAGCCTGGCTCCACCCCTTCCTGCAGCACAGGTGAACTGCTTTCACCTGTGCTCCCAGGGCTGACATACTGCTTGCCTCAGATAGCTAATCAAAGGTTCAGGCTGTGATTCAGCAGCTCCCATACAAACCCTTACAGGGAGGTTAGCATCTGTAAACTTAGCATTTATAGAAACACTCATTTGTTTCTTAACTCCAACAAGAAACAAAGCAGCTGTTTAACACACAAAGGCACACTTATCCATCACAAAAGGAATTCTGACGCCCTGGATTTACTTTATTAGTCTGCAGAACTCCAGTGAGGAACAGGGCTGGTGGGGCGTGAAACCACAGGCGTGCAGAAGCAGATGGCGTAGGCTGGAGAGCTCTCCCGTGTCTGAAACCATTCCCTTAACGAGGTAGTTGTCTAAAATAGGAGTTAATATAAAGCGCCTCAACCCATAGACCATTCTGCATTTTCCAACTCCGAATTCTTAACTAAGAACGTTTCTCCTTGAGCACAAAGATTGGCAAAAGGCTGCGAGAACGCCCGCAGTTCCGCCAGGCGCTGCCGGACCGCTGTCCAGTCCCGGCAGCCGGAGGTCTGACGGCAGCTGGAGGCGCTGCAGAGGAGCGCGTGCAGCACCTGGCCGAGACGGGACGCCTGAACGCCGCGGGTCCCCGCGGGCCGAGCCTCGTGCCGTGCTGCGCGCGGAGCAGGGAGCGCACGAGTGCACAGAGGACATAGAAAGAGCAGCACTGGAGATTGTGACTCTGGGCGAAGAACGACAGGAGCTGCCTGCAGAAACTCCTCTAAACCGCACGAGGGCTCAAGAACCCATTTTGGTTCTAAACGCGCCCCTTGCTGCTCGAGGACATCCCGGACGACGCTCCTCGGCAACCGCTCTCCTCACCCTCAGCCCCCTCCACACGGCTCTGCAGTTCCGCCACGGGGCGGTTCCACGGCCACCGCCTCCTCCACCGCCCGCCCGTTCCACGCCGAGCGCTGCTAAGGGGCTGCGGGGCGCGGCTGCTGCCCGCTGCCCGCTGCCCGCTGCCCGCTGCCCGCTGCCCGCTGCCCGCTGCCCGCTGCCCGCTGCCCGCTGCCCGCTGCCCGCGGCGGGCCCGTTGCAGCACTGCCGGCCATACCCAACAGGATGCAATAGATTCCTTTAATCCGGCCCCGTGCTGCAGTTCTCCAGCAGCAGTTGCGGCCATTGTAGCTGTCAATGCAGCATTCACAGTATAGCTCGCTCTCTCTCTTTTTTTTTTTTAATCTTTTACGATCAGCGTACTCTAGCAAAGAAAGGCTCCACTTTAAGAAATGAGCTTTCATCACACACAGACATGCTCTTAGCTGAGCTGGGCAACGCAGCCCTTATTTCAAGTGACAAAACATCCATCTGCATGAATTCACACCTGCCATGATGTCACTCAGAGTTATACTGCTATCATTTTTTAATCTTTGGTTTACTTGCTTAGAGTCAGCGTGGAGTTGACTCAGATGTGGGGTCACACAATGTGATCAGTCACACCAAATATTGCCTTGGTGTTCCGCTCAGAGCAAATGCAAAGCTGTGTGGTGACAAGCTGCAGTGTGTGGCTTTGCCTGCAGATGTTGCTGGGAGGAAGCACTGCTGGAGATACGGAGAATGCAAATGCTCAAAAGAGGGCTTTGTGAGCTGGTAAAGGCATAGAGGAGGGAATGTATTCTCAGCAGTAAATGACTTCTTTCATAAAAACAGTTTTGCAGAAAAACTGTGTCATTGTCACCAGCAGTGCAGTGGCTGCTGTGACTGGAATTAAAATGAACGCAAGTTATGGGGAGAAATTCAGTCCCAGCACTGCCATGGGCAAAGATGCTGGAGCTGGAAGTGTCTGAGCACTGCAGTGTGTCATGGGTGGAGTTAACTTTATAAAAATAGAATAGAATGGCATGGAACATGGAATAGAATGGAATATGGAGTGGAATGTGGAATGGAATAGAATGGGTGGATGGGATGGAGTGGAGTGGAATGGAGTAGGATAGGATAGGATAGGATAGGATAGGATAGGATAGGATAGGATA
>JAPSGF010000047.1:5940536-5956078 GCA_035772895.1 Perdix hodgsoniae | reverse complement strand
TAGGATAGGATAGGATAGGATAGGATAGGATAGGATAGGATAGGATAAGATAGGGAAGGACCTTTAAATCCTTGCATTGTCACAATGCTGTAACTGTGAGATGGGGTGGGACCATGGGAACTCTTTCTACAGCTCAGTGGTTTTCTCAAAGCAGAAAGCTTTTCCAGAGCTGCTGGACTGCAAAATGCTGCTTTCCTTCCCCCAGATGCAGTGTGCTGTGTGGCCAAGCAGCAGTGACACCATGATGCGTTATCTCACATATGCAGCCTCAAAACCTTGCCAACAGAATTTTCTACCCTATAAGAAATCCTTCAGTTTCAGGGTGCTTTGATCCCATTTGTTAAAAACACAGCAATGCAACAAGACCTCTATGCTAGTTTGCAAGAACAAAAGGATGACATTAGGGAAGCTGGAAATTTCCAGCAGAATTCCAGCAAATCCTGCAGCATCTATGGGTCTGAGAGCTGTGTAGGGATACAGAAGCAGTGATACCCTATGCATCCCTGCAGTGCATCACAATGGCAGCCATGGCACAGCATAACCTCCAATTGGGGGTGCTGGGTCTGCTGTTCACTCAGGGTTACAGAGAATAGTGATGGATGTATGGCTCCTTACAAAAAAAGGAAAAAAAGCACTGAAGTAAAAGGAAAAAGGGATTTTTGCATAGTTAATACTTTTTTTTTTTTTAAAGATCTTATTTCAACTTTATCTCCTTTATATGTATATACATATAGTCTGCTTTTTGTAATGGATGCAATATATTTGTATGCTTGCAAGAACGCATGAATAAATAAATATACATATATCAAAGGGAGGGGGGAATGGTGTATTGGGGGAGGCACGATTCAAAGAAAGGTTGTGAGAAGGATGAGGAGGGTGAGGATGAGGGTAGGGAGGCGGAAAAGAAGGTGAAAAGTAGGATGACGTGGAGGACAAGGAGGCGGAGGATGAACATGAAAGTGATGCTGATGATACTGATGATAATGATGGTGAGGAGAACGAATATGAAGAAGGCAAGATGCGAATGATCGTGCGGGCCCTCGCACCCCCCCCTTCCTTTGCCCTTCCCCGGGGATAAGGGGGAAAAGGGGGGGGGGGGGGGCGTGAGCTCTCCAGGTGACGTCACCCCTCACCCCCACCCCCCAACCCGTTCCGCGCCTGCGCAACGCGTCCGTTCCCCCATCCCCCCGTCAACCTTCTCCCGAAGCGCGGAGGATGCGGGGCTGCAGGTGGGTGCGGGGCTGGGGGGAGGACATGGGGGGGGGGACCCTCGTGTGTTGCGGGAGAATGCGAGCAAATAGGAAGGTTGGGGTGCAGTCAGGGGGGGGTGGGTGCACGGTGGGGGTGTGTGTGAATGAGTTGAGGGGGTTGCAAAGGGCGTTGCATGTATGCAGGGCGGGGGTGGGGGGACGGGCGAAAGATTTTGGAGGTGCAGCGCGGTGGCCTGCTGGGCTCTGGGAGGCATCAGTGCGCAGTGTGAGGACATCGCATCGGGGTGCCCCTGTGGGGGGGTGCGTTGGGCGTTGTGCACGGGTCGTAGGGATGGGATTCTGGGGGTGCTCGGTTGTGGGGAGGCAGCGAGGAGCTGCCTGCCCCCCCGCGGTGCTCGATGCGCTTTAGCAGCCGTGCGGAGGTGGTGCGCAGGCGCTGCGCGACGGGATGGGAGAGGGCGATGTGGGCCTGGGGGGGCATTTTGGGGCGCATCGGGGGGGCAGCGCACTGAGCTGCACGTATGAGGGATGCTGGTAGGGGCATGCGCAGTGCACACATGCGGGTGTATGTGGCGGAGAGCTTGGGGGGGCACAAAGCAGGGTACGTGTACCTTTGTGCAGGTGTGCACAAAGCTGGTGCGCAATGGTGCACAAGTGCACAGTGCATACCTACGTGTGTATGCAGCCTGTTATGCTGCTGTGTGTACAGCTACCCCAAATGCATGCAGCCCCTGGGCATGCAAACAGCACTGTGTATGCGTGCATCTTCACGTGCACCCATGGTGTGCAGACATGTGCATTACACCCAAATTTGCACAGCTGCATGTGTGCAGAGCTGCAGGATGCACCTGCACTCAGATTCACCTGTATCTATATACCCCTTTTATGCATGCACCCTGACAGTCGTGCACTCCCAGGTGTGCATACAGAACATCTGTGCACTGTGCACATGTGCACTCTTGCATGTACATGCCTCTGTGCAGGCATGCACTCCCTCCACATGCAGGGCTACATGCCCGCACAGGATTGCATGCCTGGAGGACACTTCTGGGATGCTGCTGAAGTGCTACCAGGGGCTTACTAAAATCCATCAAGATAGAATGCCAGTAGTGCTGGGTTTTACTGAGATATTGTGAGCATACTCTACTACTAAGATACTGCATGGCTCAAATAGCATCAGGGTACCACTGTGATACTGTTGAGATTTTCTCACAGCAATGATAAGGTGCTATTGGAAAAGTATTCCGTTTTTAGTAGGATGCTACTATGATACCAATGGAATACTTCTGAGCTACTACTAGGGAATGATGAGAGGTAGTGGTAAGATGCTTCTGGGGAACGATCAAGGCAGCACTCAAGGAAGCCTTTGGGATATTGTCAGCGCATTGTTGATACTAGTGTGATACTTTCAGGTGATATAATATGAGGCTGCTACTGAGATATTAACATTTCAGTAAAAAAATGCAGTGATGAAATGCGTTAGCTGCGCTATAAGGGCAGCAGTAAGATACTGTGGGGCTTTTTAAACACTTTCTACTAGTAAAGAGTATTGGGAAAGTACTAAGAGGCTACAGCTTATTACTGTAGCACTGCTGAGGTGCTATGAAGACAGTACAAAGATGCTCTAGGGATACTATTGAGCTACTACCAAGATACGACTAAAGTACTACTGGGATACTACTGGCACTGGGATTACAGCCTGCAAAGGGAGCAGGGAGCCCTGCTGACACAGCCTGTGAGCAGCAGGTGCCACATGAGCACTTTGTCCCCACAGCTAAGACGGCAGTGGTGGCAAGGAGGATGGAGGCACCCCTGGTAAGCCTGGAGGAGGAGTTTGAGGAGGGGCCTGGGGACAATGGAGGGGCTCCTCAACGTACCATGGACCCAGCACTGGCTGAGCTGGAGAGCTTCTCGACTGAGATGATGAGCTTCAAATCGATGGAGGACCTGGTGCAAGAGTTCGATGAGAAGCTCACCGTCTGCTTCCGCAACTACGATGCCACCACTGAGGGCCTGGCTCCTGTGAGAGGCCGGCTGCAGGCACAGGAGGAGGAGGAGCACCTCCAGGATGAGGAGTGAGTAAGGCCCCTTCCTGCTGGGAGCACGGGTCTCCTCGCATTCTCATTCCCATGTTGTTGCATGATCATGCAGCGCACCAAAGTTTTCGTGCAGTAGCCTGTGAGTATGCTCCCTTAGGGCCTCTGTGCCTCTTTATATCCCTGAGACATCCCCCATGTGCTGTTCACTATGCTTACATCATGGCATAGCTGTGCATCTGCATGGAGTTTCTGTGTGGTGTCCTACAAACAGGACACATAGGGCACTTGGGCCTGCATGCCTCCGTGCAGCACTCTGAGATACACCCACCCCCAGCATGGAAACCTGTTTGCCCCATTGCAGCATGGTTGTGTGGAGTAATGGTGTTGTGTCCTATGAGCAGGGAACGTATGGGGGCTGTGCACCTCCTCGAGTGCTTGCAGGCTATCCTCCAGGTGCAAAGCAGGCCCTTCCCTCACAGCACGGTAATGCAATACCGTGGAGTATCTGTAGTATCCTACAGCTAGGCACATCAGGTGCTCCACACTGCAGCGACCCAGGCTTTGTGAGGAGAGCCAGGGTAAGTGTGAACTGTGAGTAAGGTGTGAGTAGGGCTCAGCCCCTCCTTGCAATGTAAAACTGCACCAGAGCGGGGCAGCTGGGGGCAAAATCTGCCCAGTGCTGCTTGTCTGGCCAAAAGCATCATAGTGGCATTTGCACTGAAATCTAATTTTCACACAAAACCTTTTTCTTGGTAGCAAATTGCCATTTGGGGGCAGAATTTATGGTTTTTTTTGTTTTATTTTTTTTCCAGAGGTGTTGACACACAAACACCTTTTTAATGGATTTCTTTTTGCCTGTTTAATTGAGATTATTCCCCAGGCTGCACTTCCTAATGCTGATTTTTCACCAAGCAAAGTGGTTGTTTTCAAAAACTCCCAGATCTCATCTTTTTTTTCAGCTGTTTTTGTATTTTTCAGTGAAAAATCAGTCATTTTGCAAAGAAAAAATGCATTTTGGCAGAACGCCTGGAACACAGCGCTGCCACCAGCAGCCCATGGTGCCACTTTGTGCTGTGGATTGTGTCATTTTGGGTCACTTTGGGCAAAACAGGCTTTTTTTTCCCCAATCCTCAATGAGCCCTGTGTGCGTGGATGGGGGATGGGTGGAGGCCTTAAAGGCACCGCTTTCCTCTAATTATTAACCAGCTATTGCCATAATTAACCTAGGAATCTGTGGCTGCATTCTGCAAGATGCTGGTTCTTTAATAGCAGAAAAGAAGCAAATGTTGGGGATGTTCATTTGCTTTTTCTTTATTTGTTGCTTTTTTTGGTTAGAAATGGGAATACGATTTTTTTTTAATGTCCCATTTTTATGCATTGTGAAATATGTGCATAAGAGGAAATTAAAATCAGATGAGGAGGGAGATGAGATGAATATCCCCAAATGAGTGTTTTTATGGTTGGTTTGGAGCTGGGGGCAATTAGAGAGGGGAGGCTGTTTTGGGTTGATTTAGGGGGAATTAATTGGGATTATGCTACAGATAACAGGCACACATTTTTAAGGTGTTCTGAGGCAGAATTTGGGGTGTTTTGGGATGTTTTGCACATCTCAGTGGTGGTGAGGGAGTGACCACCAGGTAATGATTAGGAGTATTTCAGGGTGTCCTGGGGCTCGTTTTGGGATGCATTGTGGTATTTTGGCATGCTGTTTCAGGATGGCTTTCTGGGAGGCAGCACTTTGGGGCATTTTGGGGTGTTTAGATGATCCCCACTCAACACCTACCTCCCTGCAGAGTCTGGGATGCTCTCACTGATGGCTTTGTCCCCCGAGGCTCCCCCCGGCCCTGGATGCACCATGAGTCTGAGGCCCCTGATGGCACCGATCCCCAGGTATGGCTGTGACATCCTTGGCACCCCTGTTGTCCCCATGTGACCCTTGTGGTGATTGACAGCTGTCTGTCAGATCCAAGACTCAGCAACTGTTGGGGAAGAGTAGAGCCCGGGCACGTAAGACCACCTACAAATGGTACTTTTGAATATCTGTCCTTACATGCATCACTAATGCAGGGGATGTCTGTATTCCAGGGGACCGTGACTATAAAGGGCAAGATTAAGTACTTGATCTGGCAATTTGGTCCTTGCCAATCTGTTCCCAAACTGGGAAGAAAATAGTGTTTACCTCATTGTAATGAATTCATGCCACGAAGAGCTATGTTTGGGGTTGTGGGACGGCATAAAAAATCCACTGAATTGAGCCTGTTTGGATGTTGTGCAACCTGCCACTAGAGAAGAGCATCCTCATCCACCACCTCCATCTATTTCCTTCCATGGCTTCACCATCTGAAATTTCCCTGTCATCTCCTTATCTGATGTCTCCATTCAGTCTCTTCATACAGCATCCTTATTGCCCTCTTCCAGTACCTGAAAGGTGATTGCAGTGAGTGTGGGGCTGGTTTCTTCTCACTGGTGACAGGATGAGGGGAAATGGCCTCAAATTACATCAGGGGAAGTTTAGGTTGGATATCAGGAAACACTTCTTTACAGAAAGGACTGCTAAGCACTGGAATGGGCTGCCCAAGGGGGTGGTTGAGTCAGCCTCCCTGGATGTGCTTAAAAACCGTTTGGATGTGGGTGCTTGGGGACATGATTTAGCAGAGGGTTGTTAGAGTTGGGGTAGTATGGTTAGGTTGAGGTTGGATTTGATGATCTTTAAAGTCTTTTCCAACCTGAGCAATTTTACGTTTCTATGAGTCATCCATCAAACTTATCCCCATCCATCATTTCCACCCAACATCACCATTTGAAGTTTTTAACACCTCCGGCATCCCCAGCCAGTATGACCCTCCACTGCATCCCCATCCTGGGGATCATCCAGCGTTTCCATCAAACACCTCATAAGCCAACATCTCTACACACAACACTCCTATCCAATGCCTCTGATCTAACACCTCCATCCCAAACCCCTATCCACTGCCTCCATCCAACATCTCCATCCAGCTCTCCCATCCAGTGTCTCCTTGTCAAGTCTTCCCATGCATCATCTCCCATCCAGCATCTCCATGCAACATCTCTCCAGTGTAAGCCCCACAGGCAGTGCATCCCCAGTGCTGTGGTTCTGGTAGTTCTTCCCATGAGCTATAGGGCTATGTCTGTGCCTATGCCATTCCCGTACTTGCACCAGGCAGTGCCTGTGGAGCCACTGAGGTGATCAGCTTGTCTCCTGCAGCTCTGTGAGAAGGAAGATGAAGAGGAAGAGCTTGCTGAGAGAAGTGAACACGACTCAGGCATCAATGAGGAACCACTGCTGACAGCTGAGCAGGTACCGACACCCAGACATGTGGATGTCTCCGTAACACGGGGCTCACACTGCTCAGGACACAAAAAGGCCAAGTCCACTTATTTTGGGACAGTAGAGCATATCTGTGGGCAAGGTTGCAGGACTCAGATGTTGGATGCAGGGTGCAGATGTGGGATGATGTGGGCTACAGATGTGGGACACTGGTGCCTCGCAGGTCATTGAGGAGCTGGAGGAGCTGATGCAGAGCTCGCCTGACCCTGAGGCGGATCCTGAGGGTGATGAGGATGAGGAGGAGGAAGAAGATGAGGAAGAGGATGCTGAGGCCAATGTAGAGGGTGATGGTGGAAGCAGGGGCATGGAGCCCATCGTCCTGCGTGAGCTGCACACCTTCTCCCCCACCTTCAACAACAACTGCTCCCATGAAGGTATGGGCAGTAGGAGCCAGGCACAGCCCCTTCTGGGTGCAGTTTTCACCAAATTGGACATCAGGAGATGGCTCTCTGGAAAAAATGAGCCCTCCAAGATCTTTCTTATAGCATGGTTATATATGGTCCTGTGTTTCAACAAGCATGCAGCACATTTTGCAAAATGTCTCCAGCACTGTTCACTGCACTAAGTGCATGTTGCTAAGTGACATGTGCCATTCCAAGCATGCCACGCAAAATCAATTGACGTGTTCATTTTGAAAAAATGTCTCACTTGTTCTGTGCATCACTGTTTGCATCTTGCACTTTTCTGATGGCACTGTGCATGCATATGACAATGCAGCAAGGTCTTCCCTGAGCGGTGCTTGGTGCGTTTTCCTAATTTGCTGACTTGCACCATACACCGGACGTTTTCCAAAATACACGGGAAATTTTATGATACTTTTTAATAATTGCACCAGGTTTTCCTCCAAATATACCTTGTCTACGTTTCACTGACAGCAAAGAGGGTTTCCCTCATTTTACCAGGCATCTTGATAATTGCTCTGTATATTTCCTAATTGTACTTAGTGCTTTTCATTTACTGCACCATGCATGCCATTAATTGCATCAGGCACTTCCATAATTGTTCAGGGCACTTTGTTCTGACACTGGGCACTTCAGCAATTGTGCTATGACTGTGCTGGGTGTTCCACCAATGCACTGAGCATTTCACTGATCACAAAGCAGTAAAAAAGTTACGGTGTGCATTTCACTGATACAGTGTGAATTTTGTTAATTATCCCTAGAATTTTACTGACTATAACTCATGCTCAAATAACTGCACGATGCATGTCACTAATTGCCGCAGACGTTCCAGTAATTGCATCATTCATTTTGATCACTGCTCCAGGTATTTCACTCGTGCACTGTGCTTTTGCTGAGTGCACCAGGAGTAGCTCTCACTGCATGAGGAATGCCATTAATTGCCCCAGACATTTTCATAATTGCAATGTGCATGTCACTAATTGCAACAGGTGCTTAACTAATACATTGCGCCTTTCACTGACTGCATCAGAAATAACACTCACTGCACCATGCATGTCACTCACTGCACTGGACATCCCTGTAGCTGCACTGGACCTTTGCTAACTGCAACATGTGTTGCACTGAGCATCCCAGGCATCCCACCAACTGCACATTGCACGTAAGGCCTTTTTGTACAGTGCATGCACGCTGTGCACCCTAACGATGATGCTGGCAGCAGGGCTGGAGCAGCTGACGGCTGGGGAGCTGGCAGCGGCAGCAGGGCGTGCAGAGGCAGCAAGCCGGGCACTGTCGGCCGAGCTGGTGGCCCAGCTGGCACGGCGGGATGAGCTGGCCTTTGAGAAGGAGGTGAAGACGGCGTTTATTGGGGCACTGCTGGCCGTGCAGGGGGAGCAGCGGGAGCAGCGGGAGGCTGCACGCCGCCGCCGCCGCGACCGTGGGCTCAGCCTGCAAGGAGGTCGTCCTGAGCGTGGGGGACACATGCCAAGAAAGGTGGGGACAGGGTGGACCGACATATGGACGTGAGTCTGGGGGAGGTGGGGTGCAGGGTCCTGCGGATGGGGGGATGGCATAGGATGGGATGGGATGGTGTAGAATGGGATGGAGTGGGATGGGATGGTGTGGAATGGGATGGGATGGTGTGGAATGGGATGGAATGATATGAGGTAGGATAGCATAGGATCAGATGGGATGAGACGAAGGGACATGGGATTGAGTAAATGGAGGACATTGGGCATGGACAGGACACGTGGTGTGGGGATGTGGGGATGGGATGGGGTGACAGGGAGGTGGATCGGGGGCGTGGGGGGGATATTGGTGCCCAGGGTGGTGTCCTCAGGACAGGAGGTGACAGGATAATGCGTGTCCCCAGCGGTTCAGCATGGAGGGCATCTCCAGCATCCTGCAGTCCGGCCTGCGTCAGACCTTTGGCCCCGCTGCGAATGAGAAGCAGGTGCTTTTTCCCCCTGACTTGCCCAAATCTGTCCCCTTCCACTCCCTGCTCTGCACACGCATTTGTGTGCCATTTTTCCCCTTTTTCATCCCTTCACTCCTCTCTAGCTAGGGGTGCATGTGCATTTGAGAACAACTTTTGCAGTATCCACTTAACTCAATAGCCCCCCAAACAACTGTAAATTAAACGCAATTGCTGGAAAGTTGCAGCTGTGTTTTACACTTCTGCTTTTGTACCAATTTGGGGTGGTTTGCATCAGTGAGGTGTAAAAAAAAAGGCAGCTTTATGGCATGGAGGTATTTTGGGGGCATTTTTCTGCTTTGCAGTATCTGAACACAGTGATTCCCTATGAGAAGAAGGGTTCGCCACCCTCCGTTGAGGATCTGCAGATGCTCACCAACAGTGAGTCAGTCCTTGCTTGATCCATATTGAATCACCATAACATGGCCAATTTGGGGCACAAACACACAATTTGCATTGCTGCAGTGCCCACAACTTGGATGATTTTTTTTTTTACATTTTTTCAACACATCCAGTTGGGGGTTCAGCCACCTTTTTTGCAATCAGATGCATGATACCAATGCAGCACAGCTGGTTTGGAGGAGAAACCATTTTTTATCAATGAAGCATTGTGAGTTTTCAGGCACAGTTGTCTCATTTGCACCACTGCTGCAAATCAAAGCTTCGCATCAGCATGGCTGCTGTTGGTTTTTGTATCACTGTGGTCCACTCACATTGGGAGACATTTTGTACCCCCCTGGCATGGCCAATTTGGGGCATCATTATGCCCCAAAATCATTATGTTCATTTTGCATCAGTATGCCTAGGGCAGTTTGGGGTGCAGTTCCCCATTTTGCATTGCTGTAGCACAGCTGATTTGCGGGGCCTCCCTCGCCCCCCCCTTTCCCATTTTTACAGCCCACCTCAGTGCCAACTTGGGTGGAAAACTCCATTTTGCATCACCTGAGTGTGGTTGATGGGGGTGAAAATGCTCCAATGGGGTACTGTCAGGGTGGGTGCACTGTGGTAGTGCCTCTGTGATGGTGTGGGGCTATTTGGGGACAGAATAGGGGTATGTGGGAATACATGGACTGTGCTCAAGGTCCTTTTCCGCTGTGCAGTCCTGTTTGCCATGAAGGAGGGGAATGAGAAAGTGCCCACGCTGCTGACAGACTACATTCTGAAAGGTACCTGCATGTGCCCCGTGTATCTCCCCCTGCATCCTCCATACCCAAAGGGCATTCCCTATTTTATCATTGTGCATCCTTTCTACATCTCCCTTACCTTCATGCACCTCTCATGCAGTCCTCATGCATGTCTCATGCATTTTTTGTGCATCCCTTACATCTCCCCTGCATGTTGGGTGCATCTCCTGAGCATCCCTCCTGCATCCTTACAGCATCCTCATGGGCCTTCATATGTCACTGTCCATTCTCCTTCATCCCCTGTGTATCCATCTGTGGCCCTTCTGCATCTATTGGGAATACCTGTGCACCCCTAATGCGCCACTGTGCATTTCTCTCTTTTGAATCTCCTTTGTGTGTCTCATGCATCCTCCATGCATCTCCTGGGCATCCCTTGTGTATCACCTACTCATCCTCCTGCATCTTTTGTGCATCCCCCATGTGCTCTTTGTATGTCGCTGCATGCCCCAGTGCATCCCTGTGCTCCCTTTTGTGCATGCCTTGTGAATTCCTCATGCATCCTTTCTGTTTTCCTCCTGTATCCTCTTACATCCCATTTATAGCTATTGTTCAGCCTCATTCAAACATAAGCACCCTCATTATGAATGCTTGTGATCCTTGGTGCATGCTCATGAGTGCTCACACATAGTTGTGCATACAAGCCCTCAAGCATGGATGTGCACCCCCATGCATACAGCCTATTGCACACTCATGCATCACTGTGCACCCCTGCACATCCTTGTGAACCCTCCTGCAGTCCTGTTATCTGTGCATCACTGTGCAGCCCTGTGCACACTTGTGCACGCTCACCTCTCTCTTTGCAGTGCTCTGCCCAACCTGATGCAGTGCAGCCCTGCACCCCCAAAGTTCAGCACCCCCAGAAATGGGGCCAGTCATATGGAAACAGGTCACCTGCACCTCCCTGGCCCACATCCCCCCAAACCTTTGCACAGCTGGGAAATAAATAATTTGTTTCATTAATTAAGCAACTGGCATCCAGTCTCTTCTTCCCCCGCATTCAATGAATAGAATTATAGAATTGCTCAGGTTGGAAAAGACTTTAAAGATCATCAAGTCCAACCTCAACCTAACCATACTACCCCAACTCTAACAACCCTCCGCTAAATCATGTCCCCGAGCACCACATCCAAATGGTTTTTAAACACATCCAGGGATGGTGACTCAACCACCTCCCTGGGGAGCCCATTTCAGTGCTTAACAACCCTTTCTGTAAAGAAGTTTGTTCTGATATACAACTTAAACTTAACCCTGATGAAACTTGACACCATTTCCCTTTGTCCTGTCACCAGTAAGAAGAGATCAAGCCTGCTCTTGCCACTGTCACCTTTCAGGTATTTGAAAAGAGCGGTAAGGTCTCCCCTCAACCTCCTTTTCCTAGACTCAACAGCCTCAGTTCCTTCAGTCTTTCCTCATAGGCCATATTCTCCAAGCCCTTCACCAGCCTTGTTGCCCTTCTTTGGACCTGCTCCAGCACCTCCATGACCTTTTTGTACTGAGGTGCCCAAAACTGAGCACAGTACTCGAGGTGAGGCCTCAGCAGTGCCGAGTACAGGGGCAGGATGACTTCCCTGGTCCTGCTCACCACACCATTCCTGATCCAAGCCAGGGTGCCATTGGCCTTCTTGGCCACCTGGCCACACTGCTGGCTCACATTCAGCTGACTGTCCATCAGTACACCCAGGTCCCTTTCCATCAGGCAGCTTTCCAGCCACTCCTCCCCAAGCCTGAAGCGTTGCCTGGGGTTGTTGCGACAAAAATGCAGGGCCCGACACTTCGCCCTATTGAAACTCATACAGTTAATCTCGACCCATCGATCCAGTCTATCCAGGTCCCTCTGTAGTGCCTTCTCCTCCCTGGCAGATCAGCACTCCCTCCCTCGGTGCCGTCTGCAACCTTACGGAGGGGGAACTCAATCCCCTCATCAAGATCGTTAATAAAGATGTTAAATAGAAGTGGCTCCAGTACCAAGCCCCGGGGAACACCACTCATGACTGGCGGCGAACTGGATTTAACTCCACTGACCACAACTCTTTGGGTCTGGCCATCCAGCCAGTGTTTCACCCAGTGGAGCGTATGCCCATCTGAACCATGGGCAGCCAACTTCTCCATGAGAATGCTGTGGGGAACAGTGTCAAAGGCTTTACTGAAGTCCAGGTAAAACACACCGACAACCTTACCTTCATCCACTAAGCAGCTCACCTTGCCATAGAATGAAATGAGGTTTGTCAAACAGGATCTATCGTTCACGAACCCGCGCTGACTGGGCTTGATCCCCTGGCTGACCTTTAATTGATCCGTGATGGCTCCTGAGATTATCTGTCCCATTACCTTCCCTGGTACTGAGGTGAGACTAATAGGTCTGTAGCTACCACGATCATCTTTTCAGCCCTTTTGGGAGATGGGTGTCACGTTTGCCAGTCTCCACTGAAGCATCCCCAGTTAACCAGGGGATGGAGCAGGTCCAAAACCTTCTCATCTTGCATTACGCAGGGGAAAAAAAGTTGTGTTTTGCAGCTTTTGGGTAGAAAAATGTACTTTTTGTGGGTCATGGTTATTCAGCATTTTGCAAAATAGGCATATTTTGGGGTAACAAGCTGCTGGATGCTTAATAGGCAAGGATTCCATTTTGGGAAGAATCATGCTGCTTTGGGGTGTGTCACTTATTTTGGGCGCTCATCTGGGGGAAAGGACACTCATTTGGGGGGAAGATACCAATTCTGGGGGACTGTTAATCGTGTTTGGAAAGCATTCCTCATTTTTGGAAAGCAACATTCAGTGGCATAGTGCTTATTTTGGTGTCAGGGCAGCTCCCACTGATTTTGGAGTGGGTCACTCATTTGGAGGCACACTGCATATCTGGAGAAGAGTTCATATTTGGGGATAGTCCCTCATTTTTGGGAAGCATAGTTCATACTGGTGGTAAATCACTCAGTTTCAGAGTTCTTCACAGAGGGATATCACTTTCGTAAGTATGAATCCTTTTGGGGTTGCATCACTTATTTGTGGATTGGAAGCAATTCACTCATTTTAGAAGAATTTGCCTATTTATGGGTTGCCCATTTTGGGGTTAATAACACATTCTGCTGTTCCACTTGTCCTTCATCACCGTCACCTCCACTAGAAAGAAGCTGACAATAAAATACAGCTGCAAAACCTCATCTCGTAGCACTTTATAATAAATGACATGAGTTAATACTAAATTACAATGAATCCTTTATGAAATTACAGATTACATTCACGCCAGATCAGTATTGAAAAATAGGCTTTGCTGCCCATTGCATCACTTTGTTGCTGCGGCCTATTTGGCTGCGGCTGCTGTTTCTTCTCAACTCTTCAAGAGCCAAAAGAAGGTCAAAAATGGCAATTCATGCAGCCGACAAAATCCTTCCTTATTACAGAAGAACAAACCCCACACTGCTGGGGAAGAACTTGCAGAAAAAAATCCTTTTTTTCATTTTTTTTTAACCCCATGGAACTGAGAAGATGCCCTGTGTACCTGGGCTGCTTTTATTCTCACGTTTTAAGAATTTGCCTTTTTGCTACCACTTGAAGCACCCAAACACAGTGTTTTTGTACAGCTGCCCCCTGACAGCTCACTTGTGGCACTTGGGGGTGAGAAACCCAATGTTCTCCTGCGCAGGTGGATGACACTGGAGAGATACCATCTTTCTGAATTTCCTTCCTCTTGGGCAAATCAGTATTCAATTTTGAGAGAAAGGCTGCCATTTTATTCCTATTTGGTACCAAAACACCTTGGAAAGGCCTTGCTCAGCCTCACATCCAGCCCAACTCTGCATCCAGTCTCAGCACTGAAGGACAAAGCTGAATATTTTTTTCCAGATTTGATGGGTTTTTAGCACATAAATTAAAGGATGTGGGGACTTTCTCCCTTTTCCTGAAAGTCGCACATAGAGTCACCAAAGGGCCACAGCACTGCAAACAGAAGAGGGAGATCTGAGCAATCCTGTGGGTCAAAAGCATTAAATTTTCCTTCAATCTGATAGGAAGCAGAATTGGCAACTTGGCAATTTTTTCCCACATGCTGATATTTATGTGAATGACCTTTTTTTGTGGAAGCTTCCCCCAAAAATACATCAATCCTGTTTCTGTGGGGGTATTTTGCACCAAGAAATCCATGAGGATGCAACAACCCATGGTGGCATCTGAGCACAGTGGGGAAAATAGCCTCCCCTATAAATGCTTTCATTACCAAAAATGAAGGGAAAAGGGAGAAAACAAGGATAAAACCTGAAAGAAAACCTCAAAAAAATCTGGCCACAATATGTGCCTTGTAAACACGTGTCCTTCACTGCCATGTGCTGATGTGGTGGCCCCGGTGCTCCCACAGGCAGATGGGGCATTTATCAGGGCCTCCACAGTTAGATTTTTCCTCACCAATTTGTTGTTTTCTTGCTTTTTTTTGCCATTCTGGGAGAGGTCGCTTCTGGTGCCATCCATGATTTGGGAAGCACGCAGGGTGAGCTACTCCAGTGAGTCACTGTGGTCCAAGCCAAGGTTAGCGCCAGGCGCAGCCGGGAGACCACCGGGCTCTTCCTCCAGCTCCTCTTCCTCCTCTTCCTCCTCCTCCATCTCGTCCTCATCCTCCTCATCGTCATCCTCCTCAGTGCCATCTAGGGAGTCCTCGTGAGCTGCAAGCATGGCCTGCTGCATGGCCATGGTGGCCGTGGCTGATGAGAGGGGCTGCAGGTTGTCCATGGCAAGGGAGCCTGAAATTCAACAGATAAAAATAAGGACTCCCTGGCTAATATAAAGAGGACAGAAAAGTGCATAAACCTAGAAGATCACAAATGGACAGCTGTATTACACAATATACTACGTAGGGGGTCCCATCTGCCCCACCCATCTCCTGAGGTCTAAATCTTACGTTTAACTGCTGTATGTTTACTACATAACAGGAAACTAACTTTTCAGGAAGAAGATGCCCAAAATGGTTTGTCAGAGCTTCTCTTCATCTTGTTACTTCACCTCTTCTTTTCTTCATAGAAACATAGAATTATTATAGAATCACAGAATGGTTTGAGTTGGGAGGGACCTTAAAAACCATCCAGTTCCATTCCCTGCTGTGTGGACAAATGCCCCATCCAGCCCAAAGCCCCATCCAGCCTGGCCTTAACCAGGGATGGCATCCACAGCTTCTTGGACAATATTTCTGTCACTTTCTCACTTCACCATCTCCCTTCATCTTTCTCTTCCTCTCCCCTCCCTTCTCCTCCCTTCTCCTCCCTTCTCCTCCCCTCCCTTCTCCTCCCCTCCCTTCTCCTCCCCTCCCTTCCCCTCCCCTCCCCTCCCCTCTCCTCTCCTCCCCTCTCCTCTCCTCCCCTCTCCTCTCCTCTCCTCTCCTCTCCTCTCCTCTCCTCTCCTCTCC
>JAPSGF010000047.1:5909358-5940526 GCA_035772895.1 Perdix hodgsoniae | reverse complement strand
TCCTCTCCTCTCCTCTCCTCTCCTCTCCTCTCCTCTCCTCTCCTCTCTCTGCTTTAATCTCATCTCCTCTCTACTTTCCCCTTTCCAAACACCTCAGCAAGAGGATCATCCCCATGTCAATGAGATGATGGTGCCTGTCACAAGAGAACCATGACACCAACATACAAGTCACCCCACTGCCATCACCCTCGTCATGACCAACTGGATGGCCTGTTGTGTATGGGCTACTTCTTCAAAATGTTTTTCCTTTAATCTTTAAATACCAACACCAGGCCATAATATAATGCATGGCCTTATCGAGGAGGAACAGAGGCCACGAGGATTCTCCTTACCATCAGGATTCGTCCCTGAATTGCCACCTTGCTGCTGAAGGACACCAGCAGCGATGGAGTTGGGCCAGAACCGCTGGGTGGGCCGGTGCTGAGATTTGATTTTCTTGGCTTTAGGGGCTGGGTCTGGGTTGCTGGCATCAAGCATTGGTTGCAAGATGCGCCGACGGGCGTTGATGAACCTTTCCCAGGAAAAAAAGCGGCCATTCAATTAAAAATTGTTTAAATTACAATTACTATATTAAGTAAACAATAACAATTTAAGGAATTGCTGTATTATTTTTATATATATAATTACAATAAAACCCTTTCAGAAGTGGTTTCATGATGCAGAAAACTGTTTTTCTATCCCATTTTCCAAGCCATGCACCTCTGTTTCATTTGTCTGTGGCATGATAAGACATTGCTCCAATCTTTCCAGCTATTAATTTCAAGAGGGAAAATACTGGCTGCTATGTTGGGATTGCCAGGAGAGGGCATTGAGACTTCACAAATGAACACTGGATTCATAGAATCAGAATACCATAAGTTGGAAGTGACTCATATGGATCATCAAAGTCCAACAATTAACTAAGCACACAGCCACCGTACTGCCTAAAAATGACCCATAACCATTCACCCAATCCCTAAAAATAGACTAAATGAGACAGAATAGTTTGAAATCTATAAAGTCTGTGAGACAACAGCACAGGCCACCAGTTTGCTCACCAGTTATTGACTTGTAAGAGGGTCAGGTTGGTTTGGGCAGCAATTTGCCTCTTCTCATCCTCCGTGGGATAGGGGTGCTGGAAGATAGATGGGCAACAAACTGACATCCATGTATATAAAGCAGCAGCCACAATCAGGGGGAAATAACAGGTTTTTTGTTTTTTTTTCCCCATCCTTCCCACCCCAGTTTGATGACTTGTTGCATTTGCAAGGTACCATCGTCTCCCCTGCATCCGTAACTCTTTACCAATGCTTTTCACCTCAGGCTTTACTTGAAGGAAAAGGAGATATTTTTTTTCTTAGTTTTAGCGATTTCCTCTACTGTTTTCTAATAACGGTTATCAGAAATTTAGGATTTGGGCTTTAAAACCTGCACCTTTTTTGGCAAAAGCATCCCTTGAAAATATCAACTTGCCCAAGTGCTCCCAGAGGTGGCTTCATGTGGAATTTCCCAGGGATGTTTCACTGTGCCATTTCCCATGATGTCTTATTCCAGCATTTATGGCATATTATTTCCAGCCAAAAATCTCCCAAGCCCAACAAAATTGTGATCACTGATGCTACTAGGATGCAAACCCCATTATTTATGCTGGTGCTTTCAGGCTAAGATGGGACATATGGGAAGACCCAGTGCCTTGTACTATGCATCCTCATTATTCCAGGTTGTCAAAAGATTGCTCAACAAAATGGTGTGCAGAAAAATGTGTAAAGTAGCTGTTAGTCCTCCTGCACCAGGGGATTCAGGAAGGAGCTTTGAGAAAACAGTAAGCGCAGAGTAATCCCTCAGTTATGCAGGAAAAAGGGATTTCTGTTTTAGCTATCCGCCCTTTTTCCAGCCCCAGTGGTGGGCAATCAATCTCCTTGCATGAAAATAGCCCAGTTTCATCCTCTGTGAATTACACCTCCACCCACCAACAAACCCCAAAATTGGATGATTTTGTAATTTCGCACTTTGGACAATTCCTGCTGCACCACCCATAGGGGCAGCTGTTGCATCCAGCCCACCCTGACTGCTGGAAAAAGGTATCTTGGAGCCATTAACTGTACAGAACCCCTCTTCACACATCTGCAAAAGTGGATGAAAATCAGACATTTGGCTTATTTCCCCCTCTGGTTTTGTTTGCTAAACATCAAGGTCATAATTTTGCCACCAGCAGTGAAAACACTCATGCCTCAAATGCTCCCAAAATAAAAGCAAAGCCACTTTGTGCCTTCAAATATCCCAAACTGAGACAAACCACCACTTCAATTTGTTCGTTTTGAAGGTTTTAAGGAATTTTTTTTTCTTTCCATCTTGCAAAGATCTTTTTTCCCTTGTGCAACCGCCTGAGTGTGCTCTGCAGGGTGCATCAGTGGCTGTGATGCTCACCATGAGGTGCTGGAAGAGCCAGGAACGCATGATGTTGGTGGCGTGTTTGGGCAGAACACCCCGCTTGTTCTTGGACTTCTTGTCCTCGCCATCAAGGAGTGAGGTGAGATCCAGGTTCACCTGCCAGGGAGAGAATCCACTCAAAAAGGTGATCAGCAACCCAAAAAACCCAAACAAAAATGAACTCAAAACGGGAGTAGCGGAGTGGGAAAAACAGAACGTGGTGAGAACCTCCCAAATCTCACCAGTTTGCCAAAATCTGCATTAAATTCCCATTTTCCACCAGAATCTGTTTGCCCATTTAGAATCTTCATTTTTGTACCCAGTTTTGCAAAGGGCAATTGGCTTTTCCCAACTGCAGTGGCAACAATGGGGACAACGCCATGCCCACTTTCAACATGTAGTTAAGAAGGATAAGTTACCACAATAAAAATGCCACAACAAAACAGAGACAACTATTTTTTACAGCCTGAGGTTAAAACTCTGTGATTCGTTAACTCCTTGTTCCTCATTCTGCTTATTCCAATTAATAGAGGAGAAATGTTATGGGAAAATGCACTGCTTTTAGAAAAAAATTAAAAATAAATACACTGGGATGCTGCAAGAGAAGCTTTAATGATGTCGTGGGAAAAGAACTGAAACCTCAGTTAAAAAGACTTTTTTTCCCAGCTCTTCATCAAAACACTTCTCCTGGATGAATTAAACATCAGCCTGGCAGGTCCCACCGCTCCCATGAGCTCCAGATGAATAAATCACGCTGGCGGCGCGGGAAGAGCATCTGGAGGTGCTTGTCCAGGCTGCTCTCCCTGCCCTGATATTCCCCGCGCGTCTGTTTCTTGCACCTCAGAGGGCTTTGCTGTAAGATCCAAGCTGGTGATGGCAAGATATTAAAGAGGGAAAGGAGAAAAGAAGCCTTGAAGGCATTAAAGCCTGCTGCGGAGGTGTCTCCTTCTTCCAAAATATCCTTTTTTTCCACATGCGTTTATGTCTGATAGCATTAGGAGGCTCCTGCCATTAAAAATGTGCATGGGGGAACTGAGGCTGATCTGCCCCAGGGAGCAGCGTGGCAGAGAGTGATATGTTTTGCCCAAATTCCTGAGCAATGACAGCATTTGCAAGAGACTGTGGACGATGCAGGCTGCGTGCAAACAGGGATGGCAAGTTATCCCTATAAAGCAATTTCTATCCTAAATCATTGTCTTGCTGAAAAAAAGCAGAGAAACCCAGCATGGCTGATCAGAAGAGGAATGAAAATAGAACAGATGCCTCAAAGCCACCCCAAATTCCTGAGGTTGTGATAACAAAGGGAAAAAAGGAGCATTGCCACATGGGATGGATGATGCGTGTGGTCCCCAGAAGATAAATGATACCGAGGTGTTTTGGTGCAGATCTTTCACCCGACAAAAATAAACCTGAGACTGCAATTTCCCTGGAACTCGGTGAAGAAATGCAGGGAGATCTTGTGAAATCTGACAGCAGAGCAAGCAACAACCACATGAAGTTTAACAAGAGAATCATACAATCATTAAGGTTAGAGAAGACCTCCAAGATCCCCAGCCCCAACCTGCCCCCACTGACCCCACAGTTCCAGAACACCTCCAGGACTGGGACCTCACCACTCCCTGGGCAGCCTGTGCCAGTGCAGCACCACTTCCAGAGAAGAAATGTTTCCCAATATCCAACCTGACCCTTCCCTGGCACAAGGTGAGGCCACCACCTCTCATCCTTAAATTCTAGAAATGCGAGTGTGTAGGATGGGGCAGTCCTGGGTCTATGTCCAGAGGCCTGGACACCACCCTCAGACACATGCTTTGTGTTTGGGTGGTGCTGCGTGCAGCCAGCGGTTGGGCTTGGTGCCCCCTGCGGGTCTCTTCCAGCTCAGGATGCTCTGTGGCTCTAGGATTTACCTGGGCGTTGGGGATCTGCAGGGCACCAGGGGCGATGGCTTGGGCAAGGACCTGGCCCTGAGATGTCACCATTGTCACTGGCTGGTACAGGGCTCCACCTGTGGAAGACAGGGCTCGTGGGGGTGCTGCACGCAGAGGGCTGACCCCCCCAGCCTCCCTGCTGGCCCTACCTGGCACGGCGGGCGATCCAGCCCCGCTGCCCATGGCCAGGTTGCCTGGGGGCAGCGCAGCTGCAGGCACCACGATGCCCGGTGGGGGGTTGGAGGCGGCTGGTAGCGCCGCAGGTGAGCTCTGCAGCATCTCCTGCAAGAAAAAGAAGAAAAGAAGATTTCAAAGCATTTTGTCACATGCAATAAAAGCTTTGTTTTCCCCTTCTTCTGTCGCAGCTGGAAATAAAATATGGAAAAACAAGGAATTACGCTTCGCAAAGCTCCCACTTGTGTCTAAGCAGCTTCACCTCCTTGTGCAGCCACTATTTTCAGCAAGTGAAAACAACACCACACAGATGACAAGAAGGAAATAATTATATTGTCTTCCTATCTACACGTTTCTTTATTTTTTTCCTTTGTCTGGAACTTGATGAAGCAGCTTCTCCTCAAAGCGAAAATTCCGTAAACTGCTCTGAAAAAATTAAACTCCCTCTCCTTTCCCCCCACAAAAAAAACACGTGAACAGCATAGATCTCCAATAAGAGCAGCAGAAAATAACCACTATTGGTTTCTCCACACCAGAATAATTAAAAAAAAAATAATAGTGACACGGCTCCATATGACATAATTCCTTGCAGCTTTAACTTCTTTCAAAAATGGAAATTTCTTCCCCAAGTGCTGTAATGCTACCATCAGCCTTTCACCTAAGAGCTGCAAGTGGAAAAAAGCACAAATAGGTTATGGATTATTTAGCACAATACTTTGGGAAGTGTCACAATAGGAGGATATGGAGAATTCAGGGCCAAGCATGACAGCCTCCATGATGTGCAAAATTTTGGAGTGTCATGCCAAGAGCATTTAGAAAACCACCCTTCCAAAATAAGCCTGACACAGGTATGTATATCTGAAATATGCCCGCTGTAACTGAGATAATGCTGCATTCACATTCTGCAGTAAAAGGAGGATCTTTTTCTCCCTCTTCTATCCACTTTCCCATTCTGTCTCACTTCTCCATTGTCCTGTTCCTCAGCTGCTGAACAAAATACCAACAAAAGGCATTTTCCACCTTACTTGAACTTACTTCATTTTTATACGTTTCTTCAGCAAACCTATTTCTTGGTCTAAGAAAAGAGGATTTATCTGGAGAACTGATGTGCAGTGACACCAGAATCACCAGCACGGCTGGGTCAGAAAAAGCCATCGCTCCTCTTATTCTAAAAATAAAGCAACAGCGATGATAATTTGAACGCTCAGAACAACTAATGGTCCATCAAGTGATGATGTGGGTGCAGTGTTCACCCAAAAACTCTTCTCCTGACTCATTATTCTGCAGTTGCTCAGAAAACAAGAATCCTGAAGACTGTTTTTGGAAGTGCAAAGTCCTCTTTGGGAAGAAATAATCCAGAATATCTGAAAGTACATCATCGCTGCAAAACCAGAGGTATCCAATGGAAGTGGAGGCTCTGCCTTAAAATAGTTATAGATATCTCCAAGAAGATTTAAAAATATGTATTTAGCATACTAATTGCAAATGCCAGCCAAATTACATTGCTGTGATGATTTTAGAAATGTTTTACATTCCAGGACTTCAGCTGGAAAGTTTCGGGCAATTTTTACACTTGAGCATAGAAAAAACACATCACTAGGTGTCTCTGCAGATCCACCTCAGCACCAAAATTCTGCAGCTCTATGGCAAAACATCCTTTCTCCAAATTAAAAATCACTTTAATGAGAAACCTGGCATACACAGCGTCGTGCAAAAAACCACCCCTTTCTCACAATAAGGCAAGTGCTAAAATGGTGCTCCTTGTGCTGATGTCCTTTCACATTGCCTTATGATGCAGTGATTTGTTTCTGGGTGGCCCATGTATGTACAAAGCTTCCATCTCCTCCTAAGTTTCTGAAATTTTTCTGTGCTTGTGTGAAACTGGGAAAAATCTGGGTTAGAAAAAAAAAGAAATGAAGAAAAAAAGAAATGTATGAGTCTGTTAAGGAAGAGATGGCTACACTCAGCGCTGTAGAGGCACAGCTGGATGGATGGGGGACGAAAACCTGTTGGCTTTACATAACAGAAATCAATACAGTGGCGATTATCCTATTTTGTCAGTTCCACTTGTTGCTTTCTCAGTTTCAGCTCTCACTGTTGCTATGACATAGCCATACATGTTTAAGCAGGCAGCTGTGTGGTGAAAAAAAAATTGCCCAAGCAGAAACAGTTTGCTTTCATAACAAACCTGGTCCATCTCCTCTCAAATTGACTGATCCCGTACCTTGAAAAAACACACAAACAAAAAAAACAACCAAAAAACTAACAGCCCTGTTTTCCAAGAAACCTTGCAGATCAATAATTGATTAATCACATTTTCATTAATTTTTTTTAAAAAATCCTGTACTAGAGGCTGCTTAGGTGCTATACCTATACTTGGTGTGAGATTAATAGCACAATAATTAGCAAAATCATCCCACTTGCCATCTTTTGAACACAAGTCTCACAGTTCTTCAGTTCTCTGAAGCATCCCCAGCTCTAAAAGGCTTCTTTGATGAACAAAAAGTGTTCCCACTGTTGTTTTTCTAAGCTTTATCCATGCAAATTCAAGTATACTCAATGAGCTGAAGCACTCTGGTACTTGACATTGCTGAGTAGGGTAATTAGAAAAAATTTGCCCTTATGTCAGCACTGGTGTGTCATCCTCATCCAGTGCCCAAGGAGATGTGGCTCCTTCTGAGCTGTCACCATGAATAGTTCAGCTCCTGTTGCCTGCTGCAAACCTTCCTATCTCTGAGCCAGTGTGACAATTCTGCACTGTGATTCCCCACCAACTGGGTCTCACCCATTTATTTAGCAACAATCTCCAAAGCCTCACTTGAATTCTCAACGTTCCGTCCTGCCTGGAAGGGAAACGGGGGCAGCTCCAGGATTTCAGGAATCCGAGCTGCTCAGCCCCTTCTCCAGCACTGGCCCGATTATTTTCCAATTTTGTGCTAATTTTCTGATACGATCCCCACCTCTTTGTGAGATGCTAAATCCTCATTACTTCTCCTGACTGATGCATTCTAATTAGATCAACACTTAAAAAAAAAAGAGAGGGGAAAAAAAAATCACAATAGCCACAGGACGGCTTTCCATCTCATTAACTCCCTCACTTATTATTTTCATGAAAATTACTGATAAAAACGTGCACCTCCATTTGCTGGGACCAGGAGCTTCGTCGGCTCATATCTAACATCTCTCTCATCACCCGGGATGCGAGCTGTTGCCATGGCAACGCACAATAATAGAAACTAATAAATTACAAACGAGATGCTCGTTGAGCAATTATTGTTCTCTTTTATGCAAGTGTCTTGCTAATTTTGATCATAAGGAATGCTTCCATAAAGTAGCGAAGGGATAATAAGTCCATTTCTAGAGATTATTAGAAAATAGAGAAAGGTTGTTTTTTTTTGTGTGGTCTTTTTTTTTTTTTTAGGATCAATGATTAAGTGGTTTGGTGCTTTCAGGAAACCCAAATAAGAAATACAACTTTTTTTCCATGTTTTCCCTCCTTGTGCTGGGGAAAGAAGGCAGCCCCAAGTGTAACGCCAGGAGTTTTGAACTGTGCAGCACTTGGAGTTAAGCAGCTACAAATGATGTCTTTTTTCTCCTTTCCACCACCTTGAAAACGCCCTGAAACACCATAAAGAGCCCCTGGCATCTTCCTCCCATTAGGGAATAGTGCCAAGAGGTGCTTGGTGAACCTCTGACTAATTGTGTGTTGGCTGCAGTTATTTCAGGGAAGCAATCCCAAGTTTCATTTTCCCAACAAAAAAAGCCAAGCAGCACATTACCAGAGAGAAATACATCCCTAAGGGACACGTGATTTTTCTTCCAAACACTAAGGAGAAATCCCCTGTTTTTCTCCAAAAAGACACCAAGGTGCAACTCAACGCCAAAATATGAACTGAAATGGTGAACCTTCTGAATATCTGTAGTACTTAAGGCACCAAATGTTACCTTCTACAGGCAAGAATTTGAAGTATACACAAACAAATCAAGGTGTTAAGCTTGGTCATGCTGGTGGTAGATTGCAGGATGTGCTAGAGCAGAGCAACCAAAAAGGGGCATTTGAAATCTGTTGACCTGTCTTGAAATGAAGATGACAAAGTGGGACTGTAACACAACAGAAAGCATAGCAGTGACAGCAAGGTCCTAGGCTACAATGAGGATATGCTCAAACACAACAGCTGCGGGCACAAAAATAGAAGTTGTTTACTGGATTTGCTGGATCTCCAGCAAAATCACCTCACCTCCACTGCCAGTCCTTAGATAAGGGCTGGGAAGGGGTAGATCCCGCCCCTTCCATCACTAAGTACATTGCATACACCTGAGCTGCCCTGGGCTGGCCCTGCCTTCCCACCAGGTGCTCAATCACTGTTTTAAGCCATGACCTAGAACTTCTACTACAGGGACAAACAGTATTTTTTCATGAAACACTTGTAACTATTTCAGAAAAAAAAAATCCTCACCGTTTTGCTTCATATGTGCAAGATACATTCTTTTTTTCATGTTTTCCTCAATTTGGGATGGATTTCATTGAATTTCCCAGAGATCACAGGACTTGCAGAACCATTCCTCAACCTTGCGTGCCTTGCATGCTGGCCAAAGTGCAAGGATGGTGATTGCAGGCAGTGTTAAGGTGTTACCTGAGGGTGGAGGCTGATGGAGGAAGGGTTGGGGGAGTAGGGGCCCCCCAGGTCGTTCCTGAGTAGGTTGTCACTGTGCATCTTGGTTTTGAGGCAGGTGATGTAGCGGTTGCAAAAGTCCTTGCACAATTCGTTGACCTTCTCCAGCTCCAGGAGGTGGATGCGCAGCACCTGGATTGCCTTCACCATCTGCACATGCCAAAAGCAGAGTTAAAAGCATTACCATTCTCAGCAAACCAAAGAAAGAAAAAGCCCCTAGAATCGATATTCTCACCCCAAATCCACCCCAGAGCCCATCCCTCTGCACCCCTGCCTTTCTTCTCCCTCTGCAGCCGTGCGATCTCTGCGATCCCAAGAGGTGAAATTCACAAAAATTACCGTTGCTTTCATGGGAATTTCTCCCAGAAAATTCTGAGGCAAAGCCCTGATGTAGCAACGTGTTTGGTTATTCTCCAGAGGCCACTTTCTCTAACAAGATTATGGGGCTGCAGCACTGCCGTAAGCTGTTGCCGGTGCAAAGCCTGGGCCTCATTAAAACGTACCCCATAAATGTTAAAAAATTTACACATGAAACATTCCTCTTGCCGAGCTGAAACCTTAAGTTTTACAGCTGCTGTTTGAAATCTTGCATAATATATAAAATTTCAGCTATTCACTCCGGGGCAATAAATCCAGTTTTATGTAACAAAGAGTCTTTGCATTTCAAAGGGTGTTTTTAACTTGCAAATTTTAGTGGTCATCTTTACAAACTGTGAGATGTCAGGGTTGGGAAACATCCCGAAAAATCCAAGGCCAAACTCAGGTGGAGGCTCCATGACGGAGAAAGCAAATTTTCAGTCAGTAGATAGCAGGAACAATGGGGCACGGATGGAAAACTTCCCTTTTTATGCTTTTTTTCTGCATATTTTCATTCCTCTGTGCTTGGCACGGGTGAAGCGCAAGGTGGAGGCGTCGCGCCCCAACTCTCCGCATCCTCCAGGGGCTCACGGCCATGAAAGTCAATATTCAAGGGCAAAGGCAAGAGGACCTGACACATATATGTATAAAAAATAAATCTCTCAATTATCTCAGCTCATTTGCTTAGGGTCTCATTTTATGTCCCTGCTCCGCTGCGCCGTATATCTGTCCGGATAAAGAGTTACAGTCCGTCGGCGGACGTGCGCAGGGTTGTAAAAAATACAGATGCTGAATTAATTGACTGTGTGGCACTCGGCAGCTGATTGAGTTGATAATGGTGAGATCTGACCTTTTTCTAATTTCTAATTACGTGCATCTCGGCAGCGAGGAATACATGACTCTTATTCTAATGATAGCTAATGCCGCTGGCCTTTTCATCCCCACTTTGCCATTGTTGATTTCCAGGGAATCAACGGTGTTAAAAAATGCAAAAAAGAAAAAAAAAAAAAAAAAAAACCAAAAAAAAAGGAGAATGCAAACAGATTTTGGGTGGGAAACATCTGATGCACATTCAGCCCTTAAGTCTGCACTGAAACGATCCCAAATTCATCCCAGAGCAGTTTTGTTTCTTGTCTACGAGACATTGCAAAACAGGCTTAGTAATCTGCAAACAGTTTTGCACATCCTTTAATTTTTTGGGTGGTTTTCCACAGACTTCCAAGCCAGTCTTGAATTGAGGATCTCGCCAAACTCTCCTCCAAACACTGAAATGAAGTCCAAAAGATGCAGCATTTTAATCCTGTAATTATTTCTTGCTTTTCAGGAAAGTGCTTGTTTCTGCACTTGGATGAGCATTGCTTGACTTTTTCTCCTTCTGCCAGGTTGTCAGACAAACTCACTGCCTGCAAATTGCCTGATTTTGTTGCTTTCCCGGGATGGAAATCCCTCTGCAGCAAATCCCAGAGGCCACACCATTCCCTGGGGAAGGACTTTTGGTCTTTGCATCGTCTCAGGCATGTGAAATTTCCTCTTTCAACCTTAAAATCTCCTTGTTTTTGTTCATCGAGTGCACCAGGATGGGGCCAAGGACGTGGTCACCCATACCTCTCACGGAGATCATGTGTAGAGGCTTCCTGGAAATAATAATGGGATTTGGAGATATGCCATGAAGTCTCTGCGAGAGAAAAGCTCCACCCCAAGCAGAGTCCTTGCACGCAATGGCTACGGTAGAAAATTTACAGTGGAGAAGGCACTATAAAGAGCTCCAAGTGGCCCAAACCACTGATACGCATTTCCTCTTCTGGAAAGGCCTTTACTTTGCCGTGTTTGTTGGACAAGGGCTGCCCATCATGAATGAGCTGAGACGGTGCCAGGCAGAAAGTGGATGGGACTGCACATTACACTGAAAAACAGAGATTACAAGTTCTGGGTCACAAACTGTTCATCAAGCTTGGCTGATTCCCAGAAATGTGTTGACTCTGCGGTGCATGTGTGAGAAAATCAGGCAAAACTTGGGCTGGAGTTTGTTCTTGCTGGAGATGATCTCACAGAAAGTCCTGGAGAAAAAAGTCTTGCAGGGTCCATGGAGAACACTGTTGAGGTGCCCAATGTCATAAACACTGCCCCAAGATCTTGTCAAGTTGGTAGACCCCCATAACACATTCCTCATCCCTTATTCCAGCCCCAGCCCACAGAGGCCCTACACCAAGCCCCAGCACACTCTACCAGGTTGTCCAGCTCAGGGTCATCACTGAAGAAAGGTTTGTGCTCCTGCTCCTGCTGGTGGACAAAGTTCTCAATGTCGACGTCGAAGCTGGCAGAGGTGATGCACTCGGAGCCCTGGGTTGCCTGCTCACACTTCTCAAAGAGCAGCGTAAGCAGCGGGAACAGTGGGTGCCTGTGAACAACAGAGTAGGCCACCCCATAAATCCAGCTGCTTTACTTCTTTCATCTGTTCTTATCCTAAACCATTTATCCATTCCCCCCCCAGCTTGCTACAGCCTGGTGATGAAAATCTCATGCCATCGTGCTTTCTCTAGATCAGGTAAGAAACAAAGTTTTAGAATTGCTGAATGCACCATTTTCCCTCTAGAAGTGGCATTTCTCAACATCAAAACACTTTCCAGCACTGCACCAGTGCTGACTGTTTCAGAATGGTTCTGCAGTGGAGAAAAACGTTTGGCTTCAAGGAGGTTGCCTTGGCACTGGAATCGACATCTGCACTGGGATCCAAGCCAAGAGGCTCCCAAAAATGTCGGTCAGCTGGGGATGATGGATGGGGCGGGCATGCATTTCTACATCCTTTTATACCAAGCATCTGACTTGCTTTTGCTTTATGGGTTGCTACTGCATCCCGATGGCTCTTTGTGACTATTTTGAGCGCATCTGTTTTCAAGATGAGGTAGAAGGTGGACCAAACCTCACTTCCTTTTTAACACGAGATTTCCCTTTAAGGACAGGCTTGCCTTTCTTTTTGCAAATCCACCACTGGGATTCCAATTCGGATTCCTTTCAATAGTTATTCTAAATGAACACAATATAAAATGTAAATATACGTGTTAGTTCAAAGCACACGGAAAAGGACACAAAGATCATGAGATAGCACAGGGAGCTTCTCTGGCTGTGCAACTTTAAAAATATAAAACTATTAAAAATAGAAAATGTAAAAAATATAAAACTATTAAACTTCGAGGGGAGAAATGCAAAAAGCTGTCATGGGATTGCTTTGCCATCCCCACAGCAATGGCACCCAGTTATCTCAGTATAACAGGATTTGCTGCACCCCCTTCAGATACCTTATAAACAGGTATACAACATTTTTTGGGAAAAAAAAAAAAAAGCAATTTTAGCCCAAAGAAGGAATGATAATGGCTCACTCCAGGCTTCCTGTGGGTCTTTTCCAAGCCAGAGTCAGGGGAAGGGGTTAAACCCCTGGGCTAAGTCTTCATTTGCAGCTACTAATACTGCAGCATATTATGGTTTAATCTGGCCTGATCCCAGTTTAATGCAAGATTTGCCAGGGCTGGAGCAGTCTGTGGGGGCTGGGGGAATCATTCCGTAATTTCAGCCGCCCTGCCGGGGCTCAGCCGAGGGATATGAACGGCAAATTCCAAGCAGCAGCATGAATTATTGGCCTTATGAACCCACGGCTCGCAGAAGATGCCATTTCGAAAACCAGCTAGGAAGAAAAGGCACAAACCGACCTGGTACGAAGGAGCAAAATTACCCCAGGGGTTGGGGTTGTTATAGGGGGGAGATGCATTTTGTAGCCTCTTTGCTTTGAAGGGTTGTTGGTGCCAACAGGGATTAAAGCCACCACTGACATCACTGCTCTCCGCTGTCTCATAACTGACCTTCAGGAATTGCCTGTGGGATGGGGAGGCAGCGTGGGTTGCTTTTATTTGGAGGGAAAATAAACCAAAATAAATGATACAATAATAAAATATAGAAATTAAATATATATATATAAATATTTTGAACAAAATATCATAATTAAATAAAACAAAATAATTAAAGGTGGACATGAAAAACCCCTAAGCTAAAGAAAATCATCAAAGCCCTTTTCAAGCACGGTGTTCAGGAGCAGTGAAATTAGGGCTTCTGCCATGAGCTGGGTGCTGAATTGTTGCAATTGTTTGTTGGTTTATTTTCCCTCTGCATTCAAAAATTACACTGATTTCTCCATTTTCAGCTTTTCCGTGGCTGCTAAAAGCAGAATGGGATGGGCACCATGGGGTTCTGGCAGAGGGTACATGGATGCTGCCCTCGATGTGAAATATGGGATGGGCGTCCAGGATGCACGAGTTCCAGGAGGATTTCCTCCATCACAGATGTCACAAAGGCAGAGAATCACCCACAGCACCGGGAAGAGTTTTGGGATAGAAAAATTTGCGTTGACAAAATCTGCTTTTGCAAAAATCTGTGTTTTTGGGGCAATCCTCTGAATCTGGAGCGTGCACAGGTCAGCCTTTCCACCCTATTTGCCACTGCTCCATAGAAGCAGGAGAAGCCGCTCGTGCGGCGGTGGCACTGAGCAAATAAAGGGCTGAACCTGACATTTTCCTGCAGGAGAGGTCGTTGGCAGCCACTAATAAAAAGGATTTGACACGGGCTAATAAAGAGAAATGAATCCCTCTAATGGCCTCATTTCGCACATTCAGCAGGGTGCTGCTGCAGGCTGGCAGTGCGGGCACGGGGAGGGCAGCGCGGCACAGCATTCACTGCTGCTTTCCTTCCAGCCTCAAAATGCATTTTTTTCTCCAAAAGCAGGATGGCAAAGAGGCACAGACTTTTCCCACTAGGAAATCCAGAGCACAGAGAGCACAGGAGTGGTTCTGAGTGCATGACGGCCCAAAATCTGAAGCAATGCTGCTGGGCTAGTCCCCAGAATGATGCTCCGTCGTACAGCAGAGGAAGAGGATTGCTTTTCCTTTTGTTTTTCTTTTTCTATTTTTTAATGGGGGATAGAACTCCCTCCAGAGCATAAAATGCAGTTGTGACGTTGTGGTCATTTGCCCATCGCCTTCTATCTTTCTTGTTGCATTTTTCTGGTAATTTCCCTCCAGGTTGATCAACCAGTGCACAGAGCCAATGCCTCCCGCCTTTGTGTAATTACTGAAAATTAACAAAAATCCACTGCTGACAGTGGAGGATGCAGCACCGGGTGGCAAGCAGCCAGCTGCTAAAAGTACATCTGATATCAAAAGATGTATACTTATCCTACATGAAACAATGTATTTCAGATTTTACATGGACCGAAACCCTGTAGGCCAACATGCAGCCAAAAAATTACTTCTATGCATTTTTATAAATGCATGGCATCTCCAAACCACAGCCATGCCATGGCTGTCAGCTGGAGCTATTCCTTAATTTTAAGCCTTAATCCTAATTATATGACAGTATCATACAAAAGAATCATAGAATGGCTTGGATTGGAAGGGATCTCAAAGATCATCTGGTTCCAACCCCCGACATTGCTGCTGTATCTGCTATATACTGTATACGTTATGGTATTATCATTAATTACATATCACTTATACAATTACATTATTTGCATAATTGTAATATTACTTATTACAGCACTTTATACATTATAGTATGATGTATTATTGTACCCACAGCTAAAAATAAGGGGGCAGGAGGGGTCCAGCCGCTGCCACTTGCGCACCACAGGGATGCACAAACTGCACATATCAGGCTCATGGCTGTTTGTGCTCCTCCTGAGGACGTTTTCTGCCTCAAATCACAGTTTTACAAAAAGAAAAAAGATGAATTTGGATTTTGTGGTGCTCCTGGAGGGGTGTGTGCTGCTGGCCGTGGTGCTAGGCTGGCCAAGGAGCTCCACCATCACGCATTATTATTGATAAAAAGGAGCTAAATGCTAACCCACCCATTCCCAGGCATTAACGAATGTATATGAATATTAGTGGGTTAACGATGCATTACCATAATTAACGTGTCGGTGCGTTGCTGCATTCATCAATGCATCAATCAGTGCATTATCGAATCAATGCACTCCCAACGCACAAGAAAAATGAATGCAGGAGCAAACCGCCGCATGGATTAATGACTGCCCACGGCCATTAGCTGGCATCACCTGTAGACGGCTCGCTTGTCGGCCTCCAGCTGCGCCTGCGGGTCGCCGGCTGCGGGGGGGCACGGCTGCGGTGGGAGCCGGCGCGGCGGAGAGGTGCACGGGCTGAGCCTTGCTGGGCTGCTGGGCTGTGGCCGTCATCTGAGGGGAGGGGGAAACAGGAGAGAAAAAGCAGTAATGTGAGGGGGAACTGCAGGTGCTCTTTGCTCAGTGCTTCGCAGTCCCGAAAAATCTGCGGCGCTCGACTCGCTCTCTCCACCTTCAAAGGCAGCAGGCAGGGCTGTCGGACACACAGGCTTTCTGCCTTCTCCCAGAACCACACTGGCTTCCGCCAGCCCCCGGTGTGCCGAGCCCAGAGATGAGTCACCAGCAGCACTGTGAGCAGAGAGCCAGAAAAGCAACTTTTTGTGTGTCCCAATGGCCAACACTGCCCAGACGGCTGCTGTGATGCGAAATCTACCAGCAAAACATACATGAGATGAACGCAGTAAATGACCGTGTTAGTGAACGCCTTGCTCTTCAAAAACCTGACAGTAATTTAGTGAAACATGCATCTAAAAAGCAAGACCAAGCTGCTAATTGCTGCACGTCTTTCCAGCGTCACCCCAAAGCACCCCAAAATCCCTGTGTGTAGGGCGTCCTCGCTCAAATGTTTTGGGGTGATTTCCGTATGAACTAAAATTAAAATTAATGATTAACATTAAAATTAATGATTGCATCCGGGAAATCTGCATTATTTCCAGCCCCTATATTTCCGTGTTTCTATGATTCACTGTCAGGCTGTAGTCAGGTCTGACATAAATGACAAGATTTAGTTAAAAGAATAACAGCTGAGGGAGAAGCATAATCTCTCTGGGGCCAAATCAATCAGCACCCCAACTCATCTGGTTTGCAACTCAAAATCTCAGTGCAAAATGAACTCCTGAGTCGACGTTTCACCTGCTCTTGCTCTGAAATTCTGTACAAATTAGCATTTGCCTGTTTTCCTCCATAAATCTTCCATCCTCCCCCAAGCTGGGTAGCAAAAAGAAACCTCTGTCTCTGGCTAAATACTTTCTATGTGTACATAGAGAGGTGTGTATACGTGCAGATGCCCACAGTTTTGTCCAGCACGACTCACCTCTGCACTCACACTCTCGGCACGGAGAAGCAGATTTCTCACCTCGATTAAATGCTGCACAGACCCGTGCCAAAGCGCCCGCTGCTTCTGGAATGTTTGACTTTAATATCTCCTGCCTGACCTTTCCCGACACTTTTTAATCTCGGTTATTGTTCATAACTCCAAAGTTTGGCTCCTGGAAATTCACCTGGCACCGTTTAATTTCTAACACTCCCAGCGCAGAAGCTGGCTGGGTCACTTCATTTTTCTTCCTTTTCACTCCCAGAGGGCCAAATAAATGGGTTTGTGGGACGGTTTGGGCTTCACCCATCAGTTGGGGTTTCTCCCCGCTTTTTTCCATTTTTTATCCGAACCCAAACAGAAAGCACTGACTGTGTACAGCATTCCAGCCACGCCGTTAAATACCTCCACTTCCTTTCTCATTTTCCCCTTCCCTCTCCCTGCCAGCTCCACTGAGAATTACTTCACATTTCTGGGGGTAAATGGATTTTGTTTTCCCCTTTTCCCCTTCCTTCACTCAAGCACTCATTTACTGGGACACTGCAGCCCATTCTGTGTCCTCGTCGGCAGACAGAGACCCCAAATCCTGCCAAGTTGGCTGCATGCAGCTGAGTCTGCAACTAATTGGGCTATTACTCACAGAAAAGCCTCCTCTGCGGCTGTTTCGAAGCCATTACCTCACCTTGGACTAAAGAAAATAATCCCACACCTCATGCAACCTCTGATGAACAGCGCAGTGGTGCCAAGTCAGAAAAAAATAGGAGAGCTTGCTCCAATGCAAAGCGTCTGCAGACAGAAGGGGTGTGGGGCAGGGAGGAAAACAGCCAACAGTATGCGCATAAGAGAGGGAAAAATGCATAAAATTGCCATGCATTTGTGCAACGGTAACTGCTGGGAAATGGCAGGGCTGAGTTCTGAGCAGAGAGCCGGAGAGATTTTTGTGGCACTGCATCACCTCCTGCTTGTACTCCTGTTGGTGTTATAATCCTCTTTTTGGTTCTTTAGGATGAAAATGCTTTGCCAGAGCCAGTGGCAGCACGCCTGGCACCTGCAATAATCCCTTTTGCTCCACATTTCTGAGAACTACAGCCAAGTAGGTCAACTCCAGGGAGCAACCCCAGCGAAGGTGCTCAGGGCAGGGCAGCCCTGCACGTGATCCTATCTGTTTCTCAGTGCCTCTGCATGAAATCCATGTGCCATTTATGCCCAGAGCTATGCCGAGGACACCAGGAGAGGGACTCACTGATTCTACAGAAGAATTGACATGTCCACTCAATTTTTAACCTGCAACAGCTGCAGAGTTTCTGGATTTGTCTGTGACAAATGCAGCACCACTTTAAAAATGGTTTCTGGGGGCAGGCTTATTTTCATCAGCTCCTGTGCTGAAAATGAGATTGCATTTCTAAAACAACCTCTACTCTGCTAACTGTATTTGTCCAACTTTGACAGTGAAATGGCAGATGACTTTCTTTTAATTTACTATGGAAAACACATGGGTTTCTATGCAGGCTCCTAATTTCCAACAGGTAGAGCTGCTCAGCGATCACGCTTGGTCTCAATTTCACCGTTACGTGCTGGTAGCAGAACCAGAAGATTATTACAGCGTTTTTTTTCCTCGTAAGGCAGCTGTTCCCACCACTTCTGCTTCATTTTTGCACATTTCCGACAGTGAGGTTGATTGCTTGCATGGCCTCTGCAGTAACGATATTAATGCAAAGCTCCCCCAAACCCCTTTTTTTAACAATTTTTCTCCCCAGGATGGTCCCCTTGATGATGGGGAGCTTTGAAATGTCAGCTGTAGCTCTTCTAATTGATGGTTCAACTTGTTTTCTTATTTAATGCTGACCTCCCCATCTCTGCCGTATCTTTGGGGAGAGGAATAAACATGCAATTTGCTTTTCTAAAAGCTAGAAATACCAAATCCTACCACTTTCAGGTGAAAAGCTCACAGCAGCCACAGCATTCAGAAAAAAAAGAAAAAACAAACACAAAAGTGCTTTTTGCTGCAGCATTCCCCCAAAAATGAAGGAAAAACACACAAGCATCACCTTTGAAAGGATGAAAAAGAAAGGGTTTGGGCGGCAACAGCCCCAAAGATCCCCAAATTCAATGTTCTAAATGAAAACGAGGGCAAAGAAGGGACAGGGAAAGGCATAGGGTATGTCTCTGTAGGATGCCACGGAAAAGCTGGGCTATTTTAAAAGTCCCTTAAATTGCCCATTAGGACTAAATCGGCGTCCCAGCTCCCTGCTGCGTAAGCGAGAAAGGCGCGGCGTTTCGACAGGGAGGCACTAAGAAAAAAAGGAAAAAGTGAGGGGGAAAAAAAAAAAGCCCTGAGCGGAGCAGCGGAGCGAGCAAATGATGACACAGAAGTTGGAGGAGCCATAAAAGCCCCACCGAGGCATCATTTGCAAAAGTGACCTTTTCCCACCGAAGGAGACGAGCTGAAAGGAGGCCCGGGTGGCTTCGGGGAGCGCAGAAGTCACGGCTAGGCAGCAAAGTATTTATTTTCCTTGCAGGAAATGGTCTCTATTTTTTTTTCCTGGGGGGTATTTTGTGCTTTTGCAGCCACACAGGGATGCAAATGGTGGAGAGCGGCAGCAGGGTTGAGCTTTGAAGAAAACACAAAATGGGGGGAAAATGCACATTTTTCCATATAAGCTCTATAAAAGCTGCCTTAAACACGGCGCCAGTTCAGTGCTACGTCTGGATCATCCACATACGGTCTCTGCAGACCAAACTAGAAATGCACATTTGCCCCCCCAAAAGTTTGGAATAGGCTGTGAAGAGGAGGGCCATCCCCAAAACCCAACCTTGCCAGAGTCCAAATCCCCACATCCAGCACATTGGGGTGCACTGGCTGAGTTTCTCTTGGACCAAATTCCTTTTCTTACAATAACTAACTCTGTAATGACACTTGGAAAGGAGGTTATTCGACTCCTTGGAGCAACACTGTAGATGAAGTCTCTTTTTCCCTGCGACGGCTTGCCAAAAATGCCATAAAATCAATCAAAACGCCATTCAAATTGCCTCCAAAGCCACCGCTGCAGAACCCACAGGGCAGTGGGAGGAGGTTCTGGGGGGATGAGGGCATGGGGGACACTTACCTGTGGGCTGTCTTGGTAGGGAGGAGGGGGCACCGTCTGGGTGGCCATCATCGTCAGAGCCGGCGCCGGGGAGACATGGTGCATCCTGGGCAGGAGTCACATTGAGAACCTGCGGGCAGGGAAAGGCTGCTGAATCTGGGGGAAAAACACCCCAAAATAGGGCTTTTCTTCCCCAGAAGGGAAAAATAACAATAAAAAGGAGAGAAGGGAAGGGAAGGAAAGGAGAGGTGACGTCCCTCACATGAGCACAGAGCACTCTCCCTGTGGGAAACCCAAAATGATCTGTTAACCCTTAATGTGACAGTTATCTGAGATTTGTCATTTTGGATGGGAAATGCATTCAGGAAAAGGTGATGAGGGCCACAGGTGAGAGCAGCGCTGCTGCGGCCACGGGTGGAGCTCGCTACACTTTTCCCCATAGGAACCCTGGTGCACGCAGGGCTCTGCTTCCTCCCGTGATCTGCAGGAGGAAACATCCTCACCCACGGCAGAAGAACAGGGACGCTGAGGTGGGCTTGGGGTCTTCAGATCATTCCCTGCAGTTGTCTGGGGAAAGATTTGCAATATTCTGTTCTCCTCCGTGAGACTTTGGGTCTTGCAGAGCCCACCAGGCTCCACAGGCACGAAGGCACTGTGCTCATACAGAAAGCTGAGCACCGTGCGTGGGATCAGCATCAGTCGCCATTACTGTTTTGAGCAAATAAATGTGAAAAATATTTGTTTACAGATACAGTAATATAGGATTACTTTTCACATGCTTTGCACGTCCCTTGAATGGCTTATTAAGAGAGCACATCCAAAATGCGGGGCACTGAGAATGCAGAGTGGGGTCAGCACGTGACGCAGCCCTCTTGAAGACAACATTTATGGGATTAAAACCATAAAACCACAGAATCTCCTGAGTTGGAAGGGACCCATGAGGATCATCGAGTCCAACGCCTGAAATGATGCTTTTATCATTTTTTACTCTAATAAAATTATCTGCTCCTGAGTGAACTGGCAGCTTAAAATCTTTGGGGTCAGATGTTAAATCCCTGCAGCCACAGGCAGCCCCTTCCTTGAGGGGTGGCACTGAAGCCCAAGGGGGAAACGTCGCCAGAAACAGCTGCAGCTGGAAAAATCGAAGAGCTCGGCATCCTGACAGCCCAGAAAAAAACAGGAAGAAGGCTCCACAGGGGGCCATTCTGGGGCAAAACCCGCACCTCCTGCCCGCCCAGCAGCGGGCCTCCCGTCAGCAGCAGCGGCGCGCCGCAGGCGCGGGCTTTGCAGCCGAACGCGTTCCCAGAAGGTGGCAGTCCAGAGCCCGATTTAATTGCCGAGTATCGCCTGCCCCGCTCGCCACATCGAGCCGTTCTTTGAGGCTTCACAGGTGTTGATTTGTTTGGAGAACGCGACTGACGGCCAAAGATGCAAAGGGATAAAAATGAGGGGCAGCCGTCGCCCACAGCGCTGCGTTCATCCGGGGCCGCAGCCGCGGGTCTCCGTGCGGTGCGGAGCCGGCAGCGCCGTCCTGCAGCCCCGGGGGTTTATCTCAGCACTGCGCTTCTCCCGAGAGCAACGAAGGTCCAAACGCTGCTATTTTAGGTACTAATTCTTGCTTGTTGGTCATTAATTTCCCCCTTCAATGTTTTTAAAGCAGTGTGCCCTTGGCTATAGGCATCCAGAAGAGGAGAGCAGAGCAGTGGCCCTGCAGAGCAGCTCGGATCAGTGATCCCACCTTGGGCAAATGGTGAGTTTTCGGGGCCGGGAGCTGAGGAGGGCAGGAGGGGTCAGCCTGCTCCCAGGGCGTCACACACAAATGAGAGGTTCTGAGCAGTAAAACTGATAAATGCTCTTTTCATTTTCGGAAGGGGTTTTGGCAGCAATCTGAGATCAAAGTATCCTAAATTTCCTTATGAAATAAAAATTATTTCATTTCACTGTAACATTGCCATTAAGTTGGAAACGTATTTCCCAAAGAGCTCGTGCCGACCTAAAAGAGTTTCAGCCCGGAAAGATTTATAGGCTGCTTTTTTGCCAGCCATCTCTTATCTCTCCTTTCAAATTAACGTAATTAGAATGAGTTGAGAAGTCGTCTTTTCAGGGTGGTCACCAACGCTTCAAAATGTTAAAAAAATCCAAGTATCACCGGCAGTCATCGCCATCCTGGAGGCGAAGAGGAAATAATCTCTGACCCGCATGATTAGCAGAACTGCTGTGAAACTGCATTAGAAGTAGCCCTGAACGTAAAAAAATCACCGCCTTGGACTCCGCGTTACCAATTTTTTCAGATGACATTAATGTTGGCTTTGCAAGATGCAGCTGTTGCCTCCAAATTGATGGAAAATGGGGATCATTTTTTCCAGCTACTTCAGCAGCTTCTCCCCGTAGCGTGTGCTGGATAACAGAGTTCCACGTGGAAACCACGCAGACAGGTTTTCATGCATTTCCCACTTTCCTCCTGACGCTGCAAAATTATTTGAGACGGTTGGGATGCGGTTCCACCACAGGAGGGGATTTCAACCTTCCAAAGGCTGTTTTCTCAGACAGCTCGCGAGGACACTGTTGGTGACGCTCTGCTCACAGCAGGCTGCCAGAGCTCAGTGCTGCTGCCTCCACAGAGGGCTCCTGCACCCTGATGTTTGTGATATACGCATTCATTATACACATATATATGAGTTAAAATGAAGAAATATGGCTGATGGGAAGGGAGATGCAGCTCCAGAGGACCATATATCTTGCTGCGAAACGCCAGCCAGGACAGGTTCGCTCTCTGCGGGTGACAGCATCCCTCTGCTGGCCTGCGAAGTGAATCAGGAGCGAATCCCTCGGTCCCACATGCAGCATTTCTGCCCACTGTTTTTACTGAAATTTGCCCATTTCCCTGAAAGCAAAAGTTTCCAGCTGCAGATGAGCATTCGGTTTTCACAAGCTACGAAAGCAACCCTCTGATGTCACATCTAATTATGTCCATTCATAAATGGTCAAAAATGGGGAAGAATCCTGTTTTTCAGGGTATTACCCATTCTCAGTTGGTTTTCATGATTCTTCTCTTCCTACCACAAGGGCTTGCATGCTGCCTTGAATGTGGATACACGCTAGAAATACCACAGGGATAAATATTTCTATTTTTTTCACAACGTTTGGTAGCCAAATTTCCTCTGCTCAATTCCAGGAGGATTTTTGCACCGCTAACAGCCCAGACACCGCTTCCCTACGTGCTGAACTTTGACAACTTCCTGGTGTCTCATCACTGAGTTATTTCCCAGTGAAAAAAAAAAGATGAATCGAGGCTGGGCTTCTGCTGCTGCCGCTGTGTAACGCAGCTGGAGATTTGGTATTTCTGCAGAATAAAATCCAGGGCTGAAGCAAACTCCTCTTCTTCTCCTAAAAAAGCTCCTGACCAACACAAAGGCAGCATGAAGGGAAAGGGACGCGCTGCGCTGCACGGCACGGCCCAAAAGCAGCCCACGTTTCCCCGGGATGGCTAATCTCCCCCTTGCTGAAGGGAAACAGCATTAAGGTATCTGCAACCCCCCAGCTTGATGGGAAGGAGTAGGTGTGGGAGGGGGAGCTGCTGCGGTGCATTTCTTATGAGAACAGCAATTACCGCTAAATATTTCTCTTCTCTCCGAAGACACCCATCCCCGCTGCCGACTAAAATGCTCCAGGGATCTCTCTGCAACATAAACACAAGAATAAAACCTGCAAGAGCCAGTCAGAGCTTTAGTAGACAGGGTTAATGTACCTTGAACGGCAGCATTAAACAACTTTGTTCTTTTTGTAAGTGGAGAGCTGAGATACCTACACACGTTTTAGTGTTACTTTTATAGAGGGAGATCCTTAAAGCACCTTCCAAAAACACTGGCACAGGGAAACATCAAAGAGATTTCTTCAAAGTAACATGAAAATACTTGAATTTTGGGCAATGCAGCCCCTGGCCCAGCAAAAGTTCCCGAAAGAGCAAATTGTGAATTTTTTTTTTGGAGGGCAAATGGAAAACCTTTGAAGTGAAACGTAGCTGAGGAGCCTAAAAGTGTACAAACTTCCCCTTGCAGGACACAAACTGTCCAGGAAAAGGTTCTGACTGCTTTGAAAGCATTAGCAAAAAAACGGGAGAGGATTAATTTTCTAACAGTTCTTCACTGCAAGCAATTAACTGTGAATAATTTATGATCAAAATCTATCCTGGTGCTTTCAAAAGTTGCCTTGCACACTTCATTTTCGATTGCAACCTGCTAATCCCATGGCATAGGAACTGCTGTGCAATTGTATTTCCAACACCCAAACTCCAAATTTCAATCACATTCCAGTCCTGAAATAGGAAAGTTTCGCCCCGAAGTCCCAACCAGGTCCAGACTTTAACACAGAACTTCTTGGAGGACAGAGAAAATCTTTCTCAGCAAAAATGTGACCATCAGCTCTGTTATTCCATCCCACAGTCCATCCATCACCAGTTTTTCAGTCAGAGGATCAGATTGGCACCAGTGGACAGAAGCCACCCACAGCCTCAGTGCTCCAAAGATCCCAGCAAAGATCCAGCCACAAACTACGAAGGACTGGGTAACACACACTGCCCACTTGCATCAGTTTTATCAAATCCCCACCACGTGTGTGAGTGATGGCAGCACCAGCAGAAACACAATTTTTGGTCATGTGGCAGAGACTGGATTAAAGCAGCAGACCTCCCCCAATTGCAGAAATGTGGATGGCAAGATATGCACAGGAACCAAGGCAAAGATTTCCCTGCCCATGGGAATCACTAGAGGCAAAGCAATGCCATGGAACACCATAAAACTCTTTCCTCGCTTAAATCTGCCTCATTTCTTACTAACTCCTGCTAACATGCTTGCAAATTCTCCCTTTGGGAGAGTGAAAGGAATCCCTTTGGAGCTGGCTGCTTTCCTCTTTCCCATATGGCAGATAAATCAGAGCTCCCAACTTGCTGCACTTCTGCTTCACATCCCCCTCCTGCAGCTCTCTGGTCTTCTGGTCTTTACCACCTCCAGGGAAATGGCTCTGGGTTTTTTATTCTAATGCAAAATTCCTGGTGAGAGTTGGCTCTCCTGAGCCTTTCCCATCTTGTAGCTCTCCTCTGGACACCCTCTGACAGTTTCACGTTTAACCCAGGAAGAGATTCCGAGGTCAACCGAATCCACACCTTTAGTAGAAATGGGGCCAAACCTGAGATCTGGAATAATGAGAAATTCAGTCACTTCGTCACATACTTAATCCTGTTTTATTTGGCTGATGGAAGGTCACTGGTGAGAATTGAGGCTGAAAGGGCAGCCTGGAGAAAATAATCCTGTCATTATTGACTGCCGTTTATTAAAAGGGCTTTCAGAGCAGGTAAAACTCAAAGAAAAGATGCAAAAGGTTTTGCACTGTGCAGCCTCCAAGTGAAGCTTCACTTCGGGCTGAAGGAGCAGAAAGAACTGAACAGCTTTTGGGTTTTACCCTGAGATGCTCCGGCCCTCATCTCCGCGGATTTGGGAGGAGATAAGGCTCCTTTCCAGGACAGCTGCCCACACTGAAGGCACCTCAGTTTTCAAGTTAATATTTTGTTCAACAGCCAAAGATTTTTCTTTGCTTCTTTAGGAGGAAAGTTGCAGCCAACGGGGATTTATTTTGTCACCCTCTGGGTGCCTCCAGAGTTGGCACAGAGCAAACACATTTGTCACTGCGTCAGGCCCTAATTTTAGCGACTGGGGTTGACTGAAGAACTGCGAGATCCTTGGTTTCATGCACATCTTATTTTAAGCTCTGCATTTAAGTTATTTTTAACTGGTGACCATTTCTCCATATCCTACTGAGCTGCCAATATTTCACAGTGATAACAGCCCATATTTGGGGCATTTTTATGACAAAATCTGTGTTTTCCTCTAGGTCAGTCATGGCTTACAGCTCTTAACAACAGGCTCCCAACGCTTGAGCTTTAAAGCAAGATCCCCCGCACGGCCTGATTTCTAAGGAAAATAACAATAAAAATAGGAAAGTCAGCAATTCCTCTCTAATGCTCACCAAATTTAGCAAACAGAAGTGCAAGGTACCAGGAAAGAGCAGAAATCCCTGACAAAGCCCTGATGAGGTCACAACTCACCGTATCCCTCTCAATTCACACATAATTGCCCAATTAGTACAAAACGAGGCTGCCTTACCGTCTGTGTGCTCGAGGAGCCACTGCACGAAACGTTCCACAGCCACAAAAGCAAAACTTCTGAGTATGGGTCACAGCCTGGGAAAGAAAATGACGGAATATTGAATATGGAAAGAAAACAAAGAAATGGAAAGATGAAATATGACATACAGGGTGAAGCTTTTTGTGCTAGGTCCTCTGGCACCATCAGTGAAGCACTGCGGGCCACCCTGCAAGCACAAGTCTGCACTTAGAGAACCTCTTATTGCAGGATAGGGCAAAAAATAGGAGTAATCAAGGAAGTTGGGGTGAGAATTGCCCCTTGGGGATGGAGGGTGGACTAGTGGCTGACAAGTCAGACCCCCGGGATGTGACAAGCATCTCCAAGGAATGAGAAAAATGTATGAGTTCTAGAGGCCGAACCGAGATGTGTCTGGAATATGAAGATGCGTTCGTTGCCAGTATATCCACAAAGGAAAGCCACAGTCGTATCTCGTCCTGTCCCCTTCTGCTCCTCAGTAATGACAGCTCCTCAGCACGGGGTCTCACAGTGGGTTAGTGGTACAGATTGGGTCTGAAAAGGAGAAAATAGGGAAAAAGACATGAAGCTGCCGCTGCTGTTGGCCATGCCCCTGTTTTGCACTGGCTGTCACCATTCCCATAGTTAATTATAACCTTTGCTTGAGTGTAAACGTGCCTCTACACTCCAGCTCAGACTGCATGAACCAGGAAAGATCCATTAATTGAAAAACAGGGGAGTGGATCAGGAGGCATCTAATAAGCAAAAGTCCGTATAAGTGTTAAGAGATGATGCTGCCTCTCCCAAGGATCTGGTCTTTAAAGAAGCTGAGATTGGGATTTCTAGGCCCTTCTAAGCAGATCAAGTGGCAGAATTTCCCTGCCTAAATGGGATTTAGCTGCCTAACCCACTTAGGTGAGTCTGCAAATCACCGTATTTCTCAGTTCAGCTTTAATTATCTCACTAAATGCCTTCACAAATCTCCCTCTCTGCAGCGATTCCTGTGTCAAAAAAAAAAAAAATCCACAGGGAAGGAAGCTTGCAAGGATGACTTAAAACCCGAGATGTCCTGTGACCAAGGTTGGTAAATGGGTGCTACTCCTTGGCAAGACAGAAGTCAGAGAGCCAGGCAGGTCCAGGATAAAGATATCTGTTATCTGAAACCTTCTGCATCGCGGATAATAAAACAAACAAAAAGTCAGACCGAGCAGTGACCTGTATGGCCATGGGTGCATTCTATGTTGGTTTTTTCCTCTTAAAAAAAAGGAGAACATAGAAAATGTCATTCCTGGAAAACTGGATGGCATCGAGGCCTCCAGGAGACGCTGGAAGCAAGTGGATGATTTCAAGGCAAAGAGACAAAGCTCCCCAGATCTCCAATATATGCGTGATAAATGTCCCTCAATTTACATCACCTCTAGATACAGGGTGATAAACATCACCTAAGATCTCCAATATAACCTTCTATATCTACACTGATATAAATCACCTCTAGAGAGCTGCTCAGATCTCTCGTATTTGTCTGATAAATACATCTCTTACACATATTACCAGTCCGGAGCTCCTCAAATCTAAAATATACATCTGATGTATGTACCTACCACGACATACATCACCTCTAGGGAGCTCCCCAGATCTCCAGTGCACACCTGATGTATCTACCACGCTATATATAACACCTCTATAGAGCTCCTCAAAACTCCAATCAACATGTAAGTCCCTCGATAAACACCCCCTGCAGAAAGCTCCTCAGACCTTCAATCTGTATCTGCCTACCATGATATATATCATATGGTACAGACCTCCTCGGATCACTCGTATGTGTCTAGGATATATTTATACCTTGATCTACAGCTGCTCAGACCTTGAATGCACATGGGAGATACGCATCTGGATATGCATCAACTAGAGAAGAGTTTCCGAGATCCCAACATCCACCCAAAATATCTGCCATGCTATGCACCACAGCCCCAGCACTTCAGTGTTTGTTTCAGTATCACTCCCATGACTTCTCCACCCAAAATGCCATCTGACTTTCCAGCACTACAGCTTTCAGCACACATTTATGCGTTGGCTCCTGGCACAAAATCTCCTCCTCCCATCCAAAAGCTGCACTCTAAATATCAAAAAATGGAAGGCTTGGTGAAGAAGACGGAAAGGCAAGAAGGCTCTTGGCTTCCTGACCAAGTGTAGGTCGTGCCGAGAGGTTGAGATACTCAGCCTGGGTTATGCTGAACACTCAGAATGGTCTCGAGTCCAAAACTCTTCAATTGCAAACATCATTAAGGATATTTATAATCAGGAATAAAAACCTATGGGCCCATGCCTTGGCAGAGCAAGCACAGGCTGACGCTGAATACCAGTCAAGGAGCTGGAACGTGACCTGTTTTGGACTTGTCCTGACAGTGTTTCCAAAAGCTCATATTTTTGCAGCAATTTGTTGTCCCAGTAAAGTCTTTCTTCCTCCCATGGGAGGGACTTCTGTCATCTGGCTTTGCTTGTGTGAACAAAGTGTGAGACCTGGAAGAAAAGGAGCAGATAAATAGAGCTTTGCGAATGCTAAAATAGCTCCTGAGCAATGCTGATTTCCATCTTCAGAGCTGATCAGGGCTGCAGTCTTGGATACTGCATGCACCTGTTTTGACAGGGCAAAAATACAGCTTGCATGGCTTCTGCACAGAAGATGCAGCTCTTGTCCCTGTCACGAGGCGCCAGTCCCACCAGCAGCGCTTCCCAAACACTCTTGCAAAGGGAGGTAAATCTTCATTAGCCAGCACGCACTTTCAGCAACTTCAAAAGGCATCCTTTGAAGTTTATCAGAGGCCTTTGAAGTCCTGAAGATGCGAGAGGGAATGGAGATGTCGCCTCCAAGCTGCTCCATGGAAGATACAGCACTCAGTGCGTGGAGCAGCTGCTGGAGGGTCACAAACGAGACACGTCGATGGCAATGATTTGCAGTGCTGGCACAGACTGCATCTACAGCAATCCCCCAACACACCCTAAGCCCCCATTTACCCAACTCGAATCATGTCCATCAGTGAAGATGGAAACCCAGGTAAGACACCAGAATCCCAGGACTTCACCCTGTGCTCATCTGCAAAAGGCTGCTTCCTTAGAGCATCCCTTTAATAAGGATTTAATTAAGTATAAGGAAAAAATATTTAGCAAAAAATAATCATTAAGGATTGTTGCAAAAAGTGATGTTTCCTGGCATGCTGACTTGTTTCCAGTGTGACCAAATCGTAGTGTTTCCGACGTCAGCAGCTCAGTGCTGTTTCACTGTGGCTCAGTTTTTAACAGCCTCCATGCCAGCTTCTCTGACCTGAGCAGGAACAACAAACACTGACATCCCTGACAACGCTGCTGGCTTTGCTGAATTTTTTCGTATCTCACTCCAAGCTGTACCACCCCCAAACTCTGTATCTGTGGTGAGAACTGGAGAAACCCTATCAGCATGGAAAGTATTATGAATGAGCAAAGCCAAAGCTCAAATTTCAGTTGTGCTCTTTGAAGAGCACCGGTCATAATCAAGAGGTGATGATCCTCTCCAAGCACAGCAGCAGCTCCAAAGCCAAAATAAGGAGCACTGCAAAAACTCCTTTGACTGTGTTTTGTTTTTCCTCCATCAGGCAATTTCAGTATGAAACACATCCCGGAGCTGAGGGTGGGAGCACCCGAAGGCGCAAAGAGCAACCTGGCATTCTCACCCCTTCATCCTTTCACCTTCCCAGAGTCACAAGCTAACCCTGATGATGCCCCCATCAGCAAAAAGATCTGAAATGTGCCAATACTCGTGCACTATTTCCATATTTCTGAAAAAGCAAAGCCGTGCACCAACCACCGATGAGTCCACAAGCAGAGCACTGCCCCTACAGGTGATCTGCATCCTCGGAAGTGGGGGGAAATGTAAAGAAATATGGGCATCTCCCTGCCAGGCACACGTGTGCACATCTGGGCACGGGGAACAAAGCGGCCTCACCACACTGCACCAATAAATAATGGAAAGTCAAAGTGCCCCGCAGGAGCGGCCCCACACTGTTCAGCCTTGGGCGAGATGGAGGAAAATTTGGTGCCCATGAGGTCTGAACAGTGGGATTAATAACACATCAATTTTAATGCAGGGTCGGTCGTTTTGTGTTGCATTTCTTTTTCTTTCCCTTCTCTTTTTTTTTTCTTTTTCTTTTTTTTTTCTTCTTCACAAACAGCAAAGTGAATGTTTGAGCATCTCTGCGGGGGGTTAATGAGGACTCTGATTAGTTATTCAGATTTGCCGATGCTGCCTCCATCCATCCTCTGACGGGGAGTAAAGGGAAAGGGGTTGCAGAAAAGCTCTTTAAAACGACCTGCTCAGCTTCACAGCCTGGGTCTGCAGGTTTGAGGGCTCCTAAAAAAACCCAGTGGTGGAAAAGTACGTTGGGAAGATGTGCAGATCGTTTGTGGGGTGAACAAAAATGCTCTTGTCCATCAGTGAAGGCAAGAGTCAGGCTATGCTGATTCCTACAAAGACTTGAAGGAAAACACTGTTTTTATTTCACATGAAAAATAAATTCTTGGTTCTCTTAATAACATTCTTGTGCAATTCCAGTATGAACCATAAGAGCAAACATGATGGAGGCAAGGAGGTAAGGAAAGTAAGGAAAGAAAGCACGGAAGGGAGGGAGAGAGGGAGGGGAGGAGAGATGGAGAGAGGAAAGAAGAACAAAAGGAAGAGCTGGGATGTGCAAAGAAAGACAAACTGGAGCCAAGCTGGTTCAGTGAATGCCAGGCAATGCTGGGGTGCTCCAACCCAAACATGTTCTTTTCCCGGGATCACCTCCATATGCTTTGTTTCTGTTTTAAATGGCGTGCTAATTGTTCTGAATTAAGAGCTCCAGCTGGAGGAGCAAACAAGCAATTTGCAACCTTGAAGATAATGCCCAACTTATCTCAAGTGATTTAAGTTTTTTGGGGAAATCATGCCCTTCTTGTTGTGGAGTGTGAATGCTGACCTAAGAGATCATCTGAGTGCTAAAATCACATTGCTGAGATGATGAATGCACCTGCTCAGCAGAAATGGATATTAATACGTAGTGACAGCTGGGGGTAGGATGGTGAGGAAAAGGAAAAGGAAAAGGAAAAGGAAAAGGAAAAGGAAAAGGAAAAGGAAAAGGAAAAGGAAAAGGAAAAGGAAAAGGA
>JAPSGF010000047.1:5883977-5909348 GCA_035772895.1 Perdix hodgsoniae | reverse complement strand
AAGGAAAAGGAAAAGGAAAAGGAAAAGGAAAAGGAAAAGGAAAAGGAGGGGAAAAAAAGAAGAATTTGCATATGGCTTCACATTCAAGACAGTAGAGATATAGGCTGCACTCTTCACTGATGGGCAATCCAAAATCTGTAGCAGGACTCATGAGTACTTTCTCCCTAATGTTTTTGGTGGGGTTTTTTGTGTGTGTTTCATTTACATTTTGTTCCAAAATATGCACACTCTCAAGAAAATAAATCTTTCAAGCTTTGTCTCTTTGCCCTCTTTCATCTCTCTTTCCCTGTCTTCATTTGCTGCTAGATGCAGGAGGCGAGAGAGAAAGGCTGAAATGATTATTTTACAATTCTGGGTAGTCAACATTAAAGTGTTGTTGTTGTTTTTCTTTAAAAATAATTATTTCCAGCAAAAACAATGACCATTTGAAATAATTCGTTTTATCTGCCAGATGTGGGATTCAAGAAGCGAAGTTTATCTCCATCTCACTGCCTGTTCTGCCTTATGTTCCAAGAGGAACCAGTACTGCTGGCAGTGAGTAGGACTCAACAGAACAGTTACTTCACCAAATTGCAGCCTAAGTGTAGAGCAGGAGGAGCTGCCTATGACTGCGGCCAAATGTTTGCCAGTAGGCTGCAGGTAAATTCCTCCTGCTGCCCCCCCCAGTGCTGAGCTGGGACTCAGCGTCCCACCGCTCCCAATGGCCGCCCAGTGGCAGCATCCCGTCAGAGGACACTGACGGTCCCACAAGATCTTCTGGAGATGCAACAACATTCTCCTTGCCTGTCTCTATCTCACAAAGAAATAAGGGTTTGATCGCGCCCCAAAGAAAGGAAATGAGAGCAGACCGCAGTACTGATGCCGCAGCGTTGGCTCAACCCTTGGGAAATCCCTGTGCCAGGACTCACACACCCCCGGGGGCCCAGGATGAGACCAGGAGATGCCACCAATCATTTTGGCACTGTTATCAGGAATGGCAGCCCCTGATAAAAGGCCAAAACTCGAGCGAGGCAGTCTGACACCGCACCATTCCCAACACGCCCCGTTACGGAGATTAATCCTTGATGGAGAATTACAATTAAGGCTCCATCTTAAGGAGATATCAGCAATCAGATATCTTATCAAATGCCACCTCAATTATTCAAATAATCCCTAGCTCTAGATTTGGGTGCTGTTTAGGGAAAGTGGTCCCATTAATGTGCTGACACTTCCCCATCACGTCCGACATCCTCAACTTCATGTCTGATTATAGAATTTGCATTCAATTTAATTTTTCCATCTGGAGTAAATGAATAATCCGAGTACCTACCCCATCCTTAATTACATTTGTTAAATTAAAAACCAGGATGTGAGAAATTTAAATGCACGAAGCTCTGTGGCCAGACAAACCGCTCGTTCAACCTGCCATCTCCTGCTCCAATTTCTTTTCCTTCCCCACAGCCACGCATCAAAGAAATTACAACAAGAAAACAAAAATTCTTTATAAATGATGAAACAATAGATGATCTTTTGACATTTCCAGTGCTGTTTGCAGGAGAATGAGATAAAATGTAATAAATTCATATACTTCTGTGTGTTTCTTGGCTCCAGCAGCTCAAATTTCCATCTCTTTATGCAGAAGTCCTGGGGAGCAGAAATCCTTGATAATGCCAAACAATTCGACACTTTATTTTCTCTTTACTCCACACCACGCAAAACACAGGCTTCAAGCTGCCAGCTGCTGGGAGTGAAACCAGATGCCACAGCCCTTTTCCATATGGAAACAGAAATCGCTCCGTCTGGGGGAGGACGCGAGCGCAGCGCTCTGCGACCCCGGGCTGCTACCAGCAACAATGAAATAAAATACTGCAGTGCTGCAACTGGAATTTGGTGCCCCTGGCCCAGTTTGGACCAAACTCTGCTATCGCCTCCCGCGGGACAGCAGGGAAGGTTTGTCCTGAGCAACCAAATCTCCTGATTTTCAAATGAAAGGGAAACAGCGGAGGGCGCAAATCCAGCACTGAATGCGACTCCTTTGAAACAGTTTTGCTGAAGCTTGATAAATTCCCATTCTTTTGGAGAAATACACCCTGATGAAACTTGAAGTGTTAGCATCAAGAGGTTGATTCAAGGTGGTAGTGAGAAAAACGTCCAGCCTGATAAAAATAATAGTTAAACACAAACTGAAGATAAGGTGTTTATGGCTTTGGCCATTTTAGAAGTAACAGTGCATACATCACATGCTGGGAAATGCTGGATAAGTATATTTGGCTGTTGATTCCTGTCCAGATGCCAGCGGCAACAAAAACATCCAGGAAAGCCTGTTCTTAGTGCTCCCAAAGACTACGTGAATTAAATAGCTTGTATGTGGGTAAGTAGCTGTGCAATGGTAATAATCCCCTGGTTTGGGGCTTGCGAGGCTGGTAATAAAACACGGCTAAAAATATTCAGGAAAGCCACGCTCGGGTAAAGTGAGACAGGTGAGAGCAGAGCCCAGAATAGCTCTTCCCTTTGCTCTCAGTATGCTCTGAGCTCCAGAGACATTTTTGCACTTCAGGAAAGCTGGATTTGACTCATCCAAAAAAAAAAAAAAGCAACTTTGGAGGGGTGCAACAGAGTGACTCCAACCCAACCCCAACAGCAGGATTCGCCCATCAGAAAAATCCCTTGGATGCCGCAGTTCCTCTTCCTTTCTGTCTATCTGCTTTGTTTTGAGTTAACAGTTATGGTGCCAGAGGAGAAAGCATCACGTTTAAGCAATGAGGTCCCTGGTGAGTCTCTTTAAAAATTAATTAGTGCCATGCAACATATTAGCTATGAATAGTAATTTTAGCTTTTGTAACTACTTTACCACCTTCCACACCACCAGCATTCCCATTTTATGCAGTCCTTCCAGCCAAGTGGACCTTAACACCACAGGTACCAAGGAAATTCCTGCCTGTATCTCCTGGAAATCCAGCCACGAGACACCACACGTTCCCCCATTGTGTTTTTTGTGGTGCTTCTGAATAAACAGAATCTCCATGGATAGAGATTCCCCAACCCTGAGGGGGGAGAACCTTCAAGGATGGATTTCCCACCGTTTCCACCATCTCCATGGAGATGGTATGGAGACCTGCCAGTCCCAAGGATGCACACTGCCCCATAAACCCTGGTGAGAAAGATCCCCATAACCCAAAGATGATTTCCCAACTCTGGAGGGTAGAGCTTGACAAAACCCAAGGCTAAGGTCCTTGTCGCCCCAAGGACCTGGATTCCACAAACTCTAAGGACAGCAGTTCCCCAACCATAAAATGCCTAAAACCCACATCTGTGAGCCCTCCCAACCTGGAGGGCAGAGATCCCCCAAACTCCCAGGATGGACCCTTCTCCAAGATGCGAATGGAGACTCTGCAAGGAGAGATAATCTCTATCTACAAGGCCGAAAACCCCTCCAAACGCCAAGGACAGAGACCCTTCCCGAGTCAGAAATCACCCCCTGAGACCTTGCTGCCAGCAGCTGCAGCCACTCTGCACTGGACAAGACTTGCAGACTTCAGCCCTGGTTCTTCATCCCTGGTTGGTGACTTCTGACCCCCTCCACTGCCATGGGGACACCGAACGAGTCACCATTTCACACTGTGGGGCAGGAAAGCCCCATACAAGCAAAGCAGCCGGTGCTGAGAAGCCTCACCACATCGTCTGCCTTCAGGTGGATGGCAAAGCCAAGGGGAATTTGCGGGGCCATCTGGAACGCATTCATTTTATGGCATGTTTGGTATCACGGACAGGTACTTTGAAGCAGTAGGCAGTAGCAGGGCGGCACGTCCCCCTGGGTGGGCTGCGGTCTGCGCTTTCAGTGTGACAAAGGGGCTGGGGACACAGAGCTGACGTTTTCCAAACACAGCTTTGTGCCTCTGGGGACAAATCCAGAAACAACTCTAAAACCAAAAGGAAAAATAAAGGATAGGAGGGGAAAAAAAAAAATCCTCCAAGTATTTAAGTGATGTTGATCCCCACATCAGGCCATTAACAATCCCATCACAAATTGTAAACGACTCAGATAAATTAAATGGCTTAGCAGCTGCGGCAGAACACCCTTCTGAAGATTCATTTGTTTCATGGAAAAGAAATTAGTCCGGAATTAAAAATCTTTCCAGCAGCTTGACGCAGACACCCTGCTACAGCCCACATGTTGGTGCGTGCAGCCCCTGGAGGAAAAGTCCTCTGCGATCATCCCGAATCTGGAAAGCTGGGAACCACCATCCCAAAGCTGGGGATGAGCATCACGGAGCAGGAGACAAAGACATGTGCCTGTTAGCATGCTGTTAATGAGGCTGCACCTCTCCCATTGGCCAACAGCAAATGTATTACGAGACTCAAGCAATGAACAGTCCTTAAAACTGTAAGATTCGGCTCAAACACCTGCAATGGGGAGGGAAACACAGCAGCAGAGAACAGCAGTGACCAAGCTGCAAAAAAGAAATGGGAGTGGTGAAGCGCAAGGTGGGTTTATCTGCTGGGAGCACAGAGCTGCAGTGACTGACTTCCCCCGGGGCAGTGAGCCGCAGTGATTCACCCCCCTGTGCAGCACACCGCACTGATTTCCCCAATCCCAAGCAGAACGACAAACCCCAAACCTCTCCAACAACCCTGACAGCCCCAGACGAGGAAATACTGGGGCGAAGCCGTGCTTGCCAGCTTGCGAGCTGAATGCCCTTTCTCCCATGTCAATACATGAAAATAATGTGTTAAACCACTTCTAAGAGCTTGCAGCATTCAGAGGCCTCCACGGTTCCCACTGCTGTCACCCCCCATCCCCGTCCCTTTTCACTCATGCAAGATTGAGGTTTTTCGCCTTCAGCCACATTCATACTTTATTGCACAGGCAGCACCATCTCAAAACTCCTTTTAGTCGAAGTTCAGAGCTATGAAAGATGCAAAACGCTCCTCAATTATTCACAGAGAGTTTCAGTAGGAGGTGGTAACAGCAGCACCATGGGAAAAAACAAAGGATTTGGGGACGGAGCCACAACCCTGAGTTGTCTCCTTTTGGGTGACAACCTCTTCTTGTAGCTGCTGAGGGAAGGAAGTGGAGGAAATGATAAAATAAAGGAGTGTGAGGAATTCCAGGAGCACCCACTTCTCAGATCTCACACACAGACTGTTTGGATGCTACTTCTGCCCAAAAATCGGAGTTGTTTCTTTTATTTCGTCTCTACTGCGAAGCACTGTGCAGTGTGAGCTGCTTGCTGCTCTGCGGGGCGGGGAGACCCGCAGCATTCCTGGCCCCCGAACCACTGAGCTCTATTCGCCCTTTGGCGATGCTGAAACCTTCTCTAACTTTACAAGACTGGAAAATAAAAAAACCTTAAAACATGGCACAGGAGGAGAAAATGCAAACCATGAAATTCCCGTCTTGGCAAGGAGGGATAGAAGCAAACAAAAAAATGGGGAAAATTTAATAAGAAGGTCGGAAGCGACTTTGCACTTCAAATACACCCAGCTTTCAAAGAAGGAAAGCTGTGACAGCCTTTTCCTTCCCCACTCTCTGTGTTCTGCTCCTCTCTGCTCAGCACTCGGCTGCTCCGGGGATGGGAACCCACTCAGCCTTCAGCTCTGGCTGTGGGCAAACCCCAACAGCCCCGCACACAAAACCACAAAAGTAGGGCACCGAGCCCTGCAAGATCCAAACTCAGCTTGATGCTCACTAATTACCCTGTAATAGTATTTATATGCTGCCGGCACGCTCGGAAATGCAGCTCCTAATAACCCAGGTCTGCATCAATATTAATGCCCTGGCTTGACTCTCAATACGCGGGGAATGGTGGGAGACAAAGGAACATCACAGTAAAGTGAAGGGGGAGATGAAAAAATATACATTTTTTTTGTGTTGAGCAGGAAGGGAGCGCCTGAGATCAGATGGGGGGATCCCCGTGGGTAAGGATCAGCCATGAGAGCAAATACAAATTGTAGGTTGCCAACAATCTTCCTGTGGCAGAAATTTCCTGCCATCCGTAATCCCCCAAATCCAGCTCCCCGCAGGCAGGAGCGGGCTGGGAAAACACCTCTTTCCTTGTTATGTGAATGAATTTCTGAAGTTTAGGGCTGATCAGTTCCTGAGCTGCTCTGAGACTAGCAGCAGCAAATGCAAAATTCCAGGTCTGGGATTGGCTCAGCACAAACCACCAACCTCTTCTTTCCGGGAAGCTTCCCTTTTCAGTGACACTTCCATTCCTAAGAAAAGGACCAGATCCCAACGCCTCCCAAACGTGCACACCAACACACTCTCCACCATCCGCAGAAATGTGGGGGACACAGCACAAGTTCCAAATGCGCCCTGGCACACGCTGTAATTCCATTTAATTCTTTTTTCTTAATAATTTCCATGCAGAGACGCTTGGTACACTGGGAGCATTTAGGCAGAGTTTAAATGGAGTTAATAAACTATTAATAGCCTGCAGTAAGCTGTGATGGATTGGAGCTGCATGTGCTGTTGCGCCGGCGGAAGGCGTTACTGCTGCTGTCTGCAGTCAGCGCACAGCACAACAAATCACAGCAACCTTCCATGGAAAATCCAGCTGGGAAATCCCATGTTTGCGGGGCAAGATGCACAAGGCCAGGATTTCTTCCGCCCAGAGGAATGGGGCGATGGGAGCGAGGCGCTGACGAGGCGCTTCCCTGCACAGCGGTCGGTGCGCCTTAACCCGCGCCTCGACCCTCCAATGGGTGTTGATTCCCTTTGTTAGTTACTGGTGTTCAAAGAAAGCGTGTGGGTGCCATAAGGTTCGCATTTAGCAGACTAGCGTGCCAGGAACTCCGTGTTAGGGCATTCCCAGCTCATCATCTTTCTGTACTTTCATCTCCACGCAGGTTGAGAATTGCCCTGTTTTTAGGCAATTCCAAACGAGCAAAAGGCAAATGGCTGAATGCTCCTGAGGACGGATGCTCTGCTTCCCAAGTGCCTTGAGGAACAAAGCACAGTTATGAACAACTACTGGACATGGATTTATTTGCACACTTACTAAATAACAGCTATTAATGCTGCGCTGATCCTTCAGAGCAGAGCTGATCCCATGTCCACGGCTGTGCTAAGAGAAAGCGTGACTCAAACCAACTGCCCAAAGACTGCCATAAAAGTCAAATACTGCTATAAAGTGACTTCAGATATTAAAAGAAATCCCCCCGAAGAGACTATTTATCACCTCGTTTGGCAATTTTGGCTGGAAACAGCACTCTGCACTTGTAGCCTTGGCCATCAATTCTGGTCGAACTCGAGATCTTTTTCAAAAGAGCCATTGAGGGACCCAATGGAAACAGCAATTTTTCCTACATGAACAGAAAGCTGAAATTTTCTCTTTGTTCAGTATTTCTTTGTTCTAATTTATGGAAAGAAGTGGGGATGTCTATTTTTGTGGATTTTTTCTTTGATTGGAAGAAGAGCTGTCTATGAGAAGGGCTCAGAGGGCAGAAAGGAGACTTTCGGGGAAAAGTCTTTCCCTGAGACTTCCAACGGATCCCCATTCAAGAGACGCTGAGCAGCAGCATCCCAAATGCAGCCCCCCAGAAGTGTTTTTCCATGTTTCTTTGTTGATGTGGTGTAAGAACCATGAGAAAAAGCAAAACTTTGGTCCAACTTTTCCCGTGGTGAATGGGTGGTGCTCATCACTTTTGAGGCATCCAGAAATGCTGTTTCTCCAATATCACTACATCAGCTCATAAGATGGGCTGCTCCTATCACTTTCAGCATTGAAGGAAGCACTTCTTCCCAATCACCAGGGAAAAACCTCAAATCTCCGTGACCTGAAATGCCTGCAGGACTTCCAGTGGCCCTTTTTTGCCCAATTCTCAGGATGCGACTGCCCCAAATATGGGATTTGCCAAAACGAAACACCAACAACCCAACCCCTGTTGAATTGGAAAGACAGACAATTAATTAACTGCAAACTGGCAGAAGCCAACCAGAAGTCCTTGCACTTTCTGTCTGGCCATCCATGTTGGACATGGCTTTTTTTATTGGTGTTTGTCGCCATTTTCTTTACATTGAGATGGGAACCGCAGGCACTTCAATGAATAAGAGCAATAGCCATTTGAGGCTCTCTGTAGCTTTTTGCCTCTTTGTTGAGATATTATTGGCCTACGTCCTACACAGCTGCTCCCAGCTGAATAGATGCAGCCCACCTCCAACGCTAGCGGGTGATGGGATTTGGCCACCAACCAACATGGGAAAAAATACAATGTTATTTTGTTGGTTGTTTTCCCTTCCTTCCTTCCTTCCTTCCTTCCTTCCTTCCTTCCTTCCTTCCTTCCTTCCTTCCTTCCTTCCTTCCTTCCGTTGATTTATTTGGGCTTTTTTTTTTTTTTTTTTCACTTGGAGGAACATGTGTTGATATATATCCAATATTGCAGTTCTACAGAAAAGAGAAAAAAAACTCCTTGCTGTCTTTTGCCTGCCAAAGGCTGCAAGTCAAGAGATGCCACCATGGGATGTCAAAAGCAAAGCAATCTCCTCCAGGGGAGAAAGGCAAAATCTCACGTCAACATTGCAAATTTCAAAGGCCCCCAGTGAATACAGCCCAGTGATGCTCTCTGATTCACTCCAGTGTCTCACCGGCTTAGTGCAGGGAAAGCTCAATCTTGTGCTTTTCTGGGGTCTCGAAAATGGCAAACGGGGAGTCCAGGATTACTTAATACCAAGCCTGGGGTGAAACAGTGAATTTTTTGCACATCTGGTCTCCTCTGAAGGAAGAGCACCAATGGCAAGGAATGGCCCTTTCTCCAAACCATTTATTCAGAATGGAGAAAAATGCAAAGTTTTGAAATGCCTCGATGAAATTTAATTTTTGTTTGAATCAACAGCTTTACTCTGTGCCATTTTAATGCTATTTTAAGTTGAAATGTCAATTTGAAACTAACATTTAAAAATGTCAAAACATTTCAAGTCTGCAGACAGAGCTGATAGCTTTTGCTTCCATGTGTCCAAACAAAAATCGCTTTTGGAATTTTACCCTGAAAAAATGAAAAATCAATATTTTGACTACTTGGAATGAAAACAAAGTTAAAACACAGTATTTCCTGCAGTATGCAAACAATATTTTCTGACAAGCTGTAATCACCAAAACCTAATCTGAACCAAATGTTTGCTACCAAGGGCCGCTACAGATACACGAGAAGAGACACGAAATTGGGATTTTGTTATCGCTGTCTGTCTGAATCCTTTCTTCCCGGCCATTTCCACATTTCCACAGCCTCTCTCTCCTATTACATCCCAACAGGATCCAGCAAGGTCAGGCGCGGGAAGCCCTTCCTACCAGCCAGGCTGTTTCCAACACACTGCTTTTTGTTATAAGGACTTATTGTGGGAAAACCTGGAAAAAGGACACAGCTTTTCCCCTCATGGAACCAGTGCTTGGTTTTTGACAGATTTGCAGCACTCACGTCAGCACCAGTTTGGGGATGAGAGGAGAACGCACCCAGAGCTGCAGGGAGAAATCCTGTGTCAAATCCCATATAAACACCATTTGGCAGTGATCTCACCTTTTAAATTCCTGCCTTGGAAATGTGCTGCCAGACAAAAAGAAAAGAAAAAAAGGCAAAGAAAAGCAACCTGCGCTGGTCGTCTGAATAAAAATCAGGTTTACTAATTTCTCCCACTCCCCACAAAACCATGGAGGTGCACAAAGAGGCAAAAGCTGCTTCTCTGGGGAGTCTGGGGGCTGCGAAGGAATCTGCTCGGCCTGAAGATCGCGGTCCCATCGCCTCCATCACTCAACGGCTCCATCCCCAAATTTCTCTCCTCGCGTTTTCCCTCCGTGGCGCTGAGCCCCGCGTGGGGAATAGTGCAATTATCTCGTCTCGCCACATTTTTCCAGCCCTGCCTGAGGTTTAATTAAAGCGAAGCACAAAAACACAGAGGAGAAAGCACTTCGTGTTGATATCACCCTGTCACATGCAGGGAAAAAAAAGAAAAAAGAAAAAAAAAAAAGGTGGAAATAAAACCTTTATCGCAGACTTTTTAATTTGTTGAACCTCCCAGCTTGGTTGGATATTGCTCCTTTATCGTATTTCCCTTAAATAAGTGCATACAAATACACAGACAAGGGTACGCACGAGCACACGGGTGCATAAGCATATATATACACACGTGTGCCATGACACATACGCTCCCTCCATATATAAAAATATATATTTAAACGCTCCTTAATCCCCTGTAATCTCCTTGAATTACACCTAAAATGCCCTCCATGCAGGTGACCTTTCCACAAAAGGCTGTTTCTATGCCAACAGCATTGTTTGATTCAGTCAAGAGAAAAATACGGCACAAAACCGCCTTTAATTATCTTAACTCGACGGCACAGACTGCGTGCTGGAAACATCCCGTTTGGGGGAAAAATGTCAACACGAAATATTAATTAATATCCAGAGGGTTGGAGGATTTGCACAGGGTGTGGCTCCTTGGCCACCGACTGCATGGTTGGGCTGCAGAATTTTGCTCAAATTCTCGGTATTGCTTTTAGGTGAGACTCCCATCACAGTGGTCATTTCTGAGCCAAATCTTGTGGTTTTCACCCTCCTGTCCCCTCTCCCATCTCACCCACACTATGGACGTCGGCTCCGTCAGAAGCAGCCACATAACTCCAGCGCACAGAGGGCTGAAAGTGACCCATTCACGGCGCAGGGGGTTTGGGGGACCCCCATCTCCCGCTGTTCTCCCAACACAGAGCGCTCAGCGGCACCCAACTGCGCCTTTCCATCACACAGCCCCTGTCAGCTCCGCTCCTCCGGCCGCTCTCCCACCCGACCCCAACGCCAGCACCGCGTCTCCTGCTGCCCACCAAGGCGACGCGGCGCAAATTCCTGCGCTTTATTTATTTGTTCTGCCTCGACCCCGACGCCTCGGAGGCTCTCAGAGGAGCGCTGCTCCCCGACGGCGCAGAGGATAAAAATACTGGTTGCCATGGGAACGTAAACTCTGGAGTTTGAAAATATCAGAATTAACCTTGCGCTAATTTGGGTCCTGAAGGTGGGGTTTCACACCGGTGGGTTGGGGGGGTTTGGGGAAACTAAGGCCCCGATTCACCCAGCAGCCCACGGCCCCTTTTCTCTCGCAGATGTTTTCCCACTGCTGGATGTTCCCATTTTCGGTTTCAGAAAAAATTTTAGAGAATGAAAAATAAGGAAATCACTTCCTTCTCATCTGTCAAAATTAAGGCTTTTTTTGGCTGAAAATGCACCACAATCACTTAATAATGGCTAAATTACAGCAATGAGGCTTCAGCACCGGCGATGCTCGGTGAGTTCTGCCCAAACCTGCAGTGCTGGTGGCTCTGAGCCGCTCGGCTGCACTGCTGCTGGGGCACAAAAGCAACTCTGGGGGTGGGGAACTCCAAAGGAAAGCAAACAATTTTTGGCTTCATAATAAGGCGATAAATTTGGTGTCAGCAGCCAAAGGATAGGCAGCGGGTCACAGCAAAAGCTGAACAGCAATAAAGGGATTATGAATTAAAAGGGGGCATAGTTAATCCTCTGTGCAAAGAAAGATCCCCACCATTAAACCTGAGTTTCCGAAGGCAAAACAGAAGAAGGAATTCATTCCTTTTTGCAGAAAAAACACGGAGTTACTGGAACTAATTTGTTGCCGACTACAATAAACTGACTCCACTCCGACACTTGAGGAACGCTGCAAGTTTTGCAATGCAGTGCAGTGCATTTGCAGGCTTTACGAGGCGATGCACCGCGCTTGCTCTTTTTGCAATGCAATGCAATGTGCACAAAGGTTTTGCAATGTGATGCCCTTGCAGGATTTTGAAACTCCGCAAAGCATTTCAGCAAATCTCCGCTGCATGCACGGTTGGACTTCTGCCACTTGGCAATGCAAAACCGGTTTGCTCTTTCATAAAAACTATTTTTACTTCGCAACTTTGCAGTGCAGTGTCCGTTTGCTTTTTTATTTTTTTTTTTTTTTTGCAACTTTGCAACTTTTGCAACTCTGTCACAAAACTCCACGGGACAGCACAGCTGGCTGTCTGCACAGCTATTGACACTATTTAAATATATATATACATATATGTTTACATATATATTTTTATATATATATACATATATAATTTTTGTAGCACTGTAGTGCACAAAAAGGATGATTTTTCCCCAGAAATTTGCCATGGGGAAAGGAGACCTGCCTGCAAGCAAAGAAAACAACCTAATAAAGTAGAGTTGTTGGAGCAGTTTGGTGACAGCAGCCCCCACTGAACCTGGCGGAGATGCAGCCCCACATCCCCCACAATGGGGCTCAGCCCCACCCCAGGCATGCATAAATAACCCCAAAACATTCCCTGCAAGGGGCAGAAACCACCCAAACACGGCAAGGCTGCTGGACGATGATGAGAGAGTGATTTGGAGGACTTTCTTCCCCACAAAACTCCAAAAAACACAGTTTTCTGTATAGCACAGAGATGGAAAGTGCTGCAGAACTGAGCACAGCAAATGGATGGCACCTCACGATGGGGTCCACACCATTGCAGGGCTGCAGCCAAAACACAGAGTCTGAGTGGGGCAGAATGGAGGGGGGGGAGATTGTGCAGCGTCACCCAGTGCCCACAGTTACATTCCATATACAGCACACGCGTGAAAATGTTCATAAATGAATGCATTATAATGTGTCAGAATAAAGTTATGTACTTGCATATATGTGTGTATATGTGTAGCATTTTCACACATGTATCTATCTGTATGCATGTATTATATGTAAGTTTTTATTGGTGTGTATTATTATTAAATGTACATATTTACATACGTGAGCTTCATTCCTCGCAGCAAATATTTGTTATAGTGTATAACAATGCATTTTAAATATGGGAATGCAGAAAGCAGATCTGAGGAGAATGTGATCCCAAAAAGGCCCAGAGAGGGATGAAAGGGCAACAGGGCCACAACACAAATGCAATGAGCTCTTTAATGTTTGCTCCTTGTTACAAAAGGATGATGCTGGTGCCAGACTGCAGCCCTGAGAGCCCTTCCAAGCTGCCCCCTGACCCCAGACCACACTTTTTTTCCCCCAGAGTCCTTCACTGCCTCATACAGAGGGAGATGCTGCATTTAGGACACAAAGTGATGGCCACAAATTGTGCCAGAGGAAGCTCGGGTTGGATATCAGGAATCTCTCTTCTCCCAGAGTGCTGCACGGCACGGCTGCACAGGGGGCGTTGGGTCACCGCCCCACGGCTCCACAACAGGAACTGTGGGGATGTGGCACTGAGGGATGCGGGCAGTGGGCACGGCGGGGCGGGCTGGGGTTGGACCGGGGACCTGAGAGGTCTTGGGGATCTCATTAAGATCCAGCCTTAGTGATTCTGTGACTCTGCGAGACGGCCAAAGCTTTCAGTGCTCCGAAGTAACTCAGCCCAGAACGGACGCTGCCGGACGGGACGGGGCCATACGCACTGCTCTCCTGCTGGGAGGGAGGCAGAGGAGCAGAGGTGTGGAGCCCCGCTCCGCCATTCCCACCCAGACCTGTTTGTTAGACCTCCGCTAATGAAAACAAGCCAATAAAAGGCACGTCGAAAATATATTCATTAGGATTTATAATGCTCATTAAAACTGGCTGTGTACAAAAGCATGACTTCTCTGCAGAGAAGTAGGGGAAAAATGCAAATTCTTCGGCATGAAAAGAGGATGTCTCCCTAATCGCCCCAATCAAACGCCGCGCAATTATCTGCGGCCAACCCGACGGGTTAGAATTACACTGCTCATCTCCGGACACAGTGAGGAGCCGAAAAGTGTTTCATTTCAATAAAAATGGAATCTGGACCCTGCAGAAACCAGCGCCACTAATGACGTGTTTACACAGAAAAAGACAATTTCTATTTAATGGTGATTACCAGCGAGAACAAATTAAACTTCCCGGAGTATATGGGTTAGAGATAATGGCAAGAAAAGAAAGTTATGGAGTGTGTTTGTGTGTAAATCAGGGGTGTGCACAGGGGGTGCAGCTGCACGTGGCTCTCTCTGGGGATGCGCCTCCCACCTCTCCATGCTGCTGCATGCAGCTCTGCATGCACAAAGAGAAACATTTTCCCACCACTGTGCATGCACAGATGTTTGCACTGATATTTTTGGAAGCCTGGAGTGGGAAATCCAGAGCAGAGTGCTCGCCCTGCAGCTTGCTGCAGGAGTTGGATTATTTTAATTTGACTTGTTGCATCTCGCTGAGAAATTGTGCAAAAGCTGCAAAATGCACCTCTCCCCACTTGGCAGCTCGACTGCAAAACCTCCTGGCTTGTTTTACTGCTGATTTTTTTCAGAATACAACCCCCAAAAGACAAACCTTGCCTTGGTTCCTGCCTCAGAAACTCAATTTTTGTGTTCCTTTGTGCCAAGCGAAGGGACCTGTGCAGACACATCCCAGGAACAGCGCTCTGCCGTCGGCTTTCATGTCTGACTGCTGGATGGGAGCAGAACCAGCCCAGGTGTGAGCCCTGGCCCAGGAATTTCTGCTCAGAGGCACGGAATGAGGCACAGTCTGGGAAGCTTTAATAAGGGCAAAATTAAAATTGTAACTAGAGCAGAATGCAGAAAGTGGTGCAGGAGGGCTGCAGAAGGTCCTGGCAAAGGGCCGCGCAGGTGAGGCAGCGGAGCAATGTGCAGAAAGGCAATGTGCAGCTGGCTTGCTGCAAGCTCCAAACACTGCAGGAAAGGTGAGGGCTACATCCTCCAGAGAAAACAAGAGCAGCTCTGCATTGTGTAGCATGTGCTGCAAATGCACTAATCAATGCATCAATTCAGTGCATCTGGTCTAAGCTGTCTCAATTGTTGCAAATGCAGCAGCTCTGAGGATGAGCTGTGCTTCTCACCCTGAGTTTTTGTAAAATGAGACCAAGGCAGCTGGCCTCATATCTGCCAGGACATGGTCAGAAAACTGCTGGATAAATGCCATAGCAATGCAGGAAGCACATGGTTTGTGCAGCAGCTGCATGCACACTGCAGGCGTGGATGCACTGTGTGAGCTGAGCTGGGAATTACCTTCACCTTAAATAAAGGATGCTGTCAGGGATCAGGTAGGGATGTTGGCCAGGATCAAAGGGATGCTGGGCAGGATCACCTCAAGTCTATGGCTGCTATTACCAGAAGGAGGCTACCAGCTACATCCAAACCCAAGGTACTCATTGATATTGGCATCAAACCCAAGACACCCATTAATACTGGTGTCAAACCCAAGATGCTCACTAAAGTCAAAGCAAGGACGCTGGCTAGAGCCGATCCATCTAACAGCAAACTGGAAAGGATGGCTGGGTTGGCCACAAAGAGCCAACAACTGCCCCAAGGATGCGGCCCAGGGCAGAGCCGAAGGTACTGGCTGCCACCAGTGCCAGGACTCGGGGTGGGCTGGAAGCACAGAGGACGCAGTGAACCTAAGGCAGAGGCTGCAGTATTCCATTACCAGCAAATGCAGAGACATTTTTTGGCACATTTGAGATCCAAACCCCCAGCACAGAGCAGCCCCCCGCTGTCTGTGCACTCCTGTGCCTCTCAGACACTTCCATATCCCCAGAACCAAAGCACTATTCCCACTCTTTTTCCCCAGAATGTTTTTTTCTGTAGGGATATTCACTCTTTCTGAGGGACATTCTGCCTCACTCGGAGGCTGCCAGCAATCCAACATCAACCAAAGCTAGGGAGATCTGTCTCAAAAACAGATCATCTTCAGTGGGCACTGAGCATCCCTGGCTGAGAGGAAGGTCATGCCATCTCACCTCCAGATGTTCCATAATTGGGGATCTCAGCTCTTCATGCCACCTTAGGGCTTTTATAATTAGGAATTTCAGCTCTTCCAGCCATGCAGTCCCTGCACCCTCGGGTTCGCTTTTCCCTGCACTGAAGTGCTGCTGCTGCTGGCACCCATCTGAAACAACATGCTCCTCCTTCAGCTGCCAGCGGTGTTCCCAGAAAAGAACAATCCATAGAAAGGCGTTCCCAGAGCTGAGCTGCTGACAGCCACCCGCTCGCCATCCCCCTGCACGGTGCAACAAAGCGACGTAGAAGTGACAAAAGTAATGTTTGATTTTAGGGCATTTCCATCCCCATTTTCCAAAGCCAGAACTGCAGATTTATGGCGTTCCTCTGGCAGCCACTCCCAGCAATCCTCATTTTTTGACCCTTTCTGCTGAGTTCTCAACGCTCTTCATGCACTTAAAGATGCTCCGGTTGCTGCTTACCAACGATTGCATCCCTACAAAATGACAGTTTTAAGGAAAAATCCCACAGTGCACACCACAGTGGAAGGGCGGGCATGAAGGTCACTCCAGACTTCTGTTTTAAGTAAACTTGCAGCTGTTTTAACAGCACTTGGTCTGCACCCATCTCCTGGTGTTCCATGGGCGCGCGGCGCCGGGCTGGGAGCAGCGTGGGGACGTGGCACAGCCAACTGAGCTCACATTGCTGCCATCATTACGCAGACAGATGAAGACACAACCACAAGTCTTTATTCAAGTGGCAAAAAAAAACCACCTTTTTTTCCATCGTCTATCAAACTTTCATGCTCTTCTCTGATTCCTCCCTGGGCACCACATATTTTGTTGGGTTTTTGGCTTTTTCTACTCTAAAACAGCAGCAATTCCACTTTTTCTATGACTGCTATGCCTTCAACAACTCCCTTCACCCCCAGGTTTCAGTGTTTCCCCTGCTGGGGATCCTCTTGCAGGTTGCTTCCAAAACCAGGCATTTTTGCAGCTGCGATACTCACTAATGGTGATTCCAAACTGGGTTCTCCCCACATTCAGGCCTCCATTTGCACACATCGTTTTCTAGGTGGTCTCACTCTGCCCAAACCTTCCCCTGCAGTTTCTGATCTGTTTCACTGAAGTCCCATTTTGACGCTCGTGATGCTCATGTTGGAGCAGTCCTGAGCCATTTGCTGGATCAGGACCCGAATAAATACTGCAGAAAACCCTTAAGAATTGAGAAGAAAACCTCTAACTTTAAGCCCTGGTTCTTAGCCTTCCAGCACAGCAAATAGTGAAGTCCTCCCCACAAGCTGGGACTAACCAGAAAATAGAAAAAAGGGGGGGAATGGGGGAAGGAAGAAAAAAACCTTTTATAAACAAGAATGATATCCGATTCTGGCTCAGAAATAATACCCAGCGAGCCTTGAAATTCTGATGGAAATGCAAAAAGCTTTGCAGCCAGCCTTGGCTGCTCCGCAGATGCAACATTTTAAGAGAAAAGTGTATTTTGCAGCAATAATTATTGTAATTTTAGGCAAGGCGGGCTCAGCTGCAACACAGGGAGCTCCTCCAGTGCTGCTTTGTGCAGCCGAGGCATCTCCCATCAGATGGCAGAGGGGAAAACGGAAAAAAAGGTGGATTCTGCGAGGCAGACAGAGCTTAGAGAAAGGAAATCAAAATAAAATAAAGTGAGAAAGTAAAAAGTGGCAGCTTGGAGAAAGGGAAAGCTGCACGCCTGGATGGAGACACAAACACAGCATTCATGGTGCAGAAAGGGAGCAAATGCGCCCAAATGCACCCAGGCTTCTGCACGCAGTGCTTCCCAGTGCAGCGGTTGCTGAGAACCTCCCAGCACTTCCCTGACCCCACAGTGCCTTTCCCCCCCCAGTCAGCACTTCCCCAACAGGATGCGCCACTTCTCCCATAGGGTTCCCTTCAACCAAAAGCAAAATTCCCCAAACACTTCTGTTGGGAAAGTTGTTCCCGATAAAATAAAAGAAGCTGTTTAAATCTCTTTTTTTCTTCTTTCTTTTTTTTTTTTTTCCTTTTTCCTTCCACGCCAGCCCCACAGAGCTGGAGCTGAGAATACATTAGCCTTTAATGAAGTGAAACCCTCATCTTGCCGGAGACACCTCATTTAGCGCAATTGTTTCGGAGCCATTACAGAAAGACAATTACAAGGAAGCGGCGAGAGTAATTGGAAATGCTGGCAGGAGTTGGGCGAAATGATAATAAATAAAAATATTCACCCTAATAAGCTTTCCAGGAGGGGGTGGGCTGGAGAAAATCAACATAATTAGAACTGAACCTCCGCGAGGAAAAACAGACAGCGGGGTGGCAAGCACTGAGCGCGGGGAGGGAGAGGAACAGTGAAGGAAACTTTGGGCTTTGCCCCAAAATATGGCACTGACCCCTCAGGAAGTTTTTTTGCCCGCTGCCTGGTGCTGGGGGAAGAAGCTCAGGAGACGCAGTTTTGGCACTTAAATTGGGGAAAAGCACCTAAAAAGCCGGGTTTTTCTTCTATCAGGGGGATGTGCAACGTGGTTGTGAGATGTTGGGCTGCACCCAACCAAATTTCGCATCTTTGTGCACTAATGCTGCAACGAGCAGCAGCGCCCACAGATTCCTTTAATTGTTCTCGGAAGCAAAAAAAGAAAAAGCATGGAAACAGCAACGGCAGCAGCGGCAGTCCCAGCTCCAGCCTGGCCCACAGCCAGGGAACGCGGTGCTCAGAGCAGCCCTGACGCACAGAATGCGGCCACTCGGGATCTCCTGGAGGCTGGGGCTGAGAACAGCCCGAGGGAACAAGCACGAAAGTGGGCCAAACCCCAAAGGATGAGCGGGGGGCACGCGTGCGACGTGCCGCTGATGGCCAGCACTGTGCGTGCCATCCACCGTCCCGAGGCACGGCACTGGGACAGGAGCCCGGGGGGCTGGGTGGGGAGCAGGTGGATGGGTGGTGAGATGGATGGGGTAGGATGGTGAGTCGCCACCCTTGGAGCTACTCAAAAGCCAGCTGGACATAAGCCTCTGCTGGAATTCTGTTCCCGCCTCAGCCACTCCATGGGATCTGCAGGACCCTGAGCCTTGCAAACAGGTTTGCAGCGCATCCAGCAACCTTCCTCCCTGCCCCAAGAGCAGCGATTGGCCCCAGCAGCAGCTCTGGCAGCTGCTTCTTGCAAGGAGGGGCAAGCTGCTGGGTGCCTGCTGTGGGATTTCCCTTCACATTGCAGCCTCTGCTCAGCACAAACTTCACAAGCGTTGTAACTTCTTCTCAACCCAAAAGGATCCACTTGACTGAAAAAAGATCTCAGAAACACTGCCTCAAAAACCTGTCATCTGGAAAAAAAACAAATCTTCTGAAATACTGTAAATATATATTCATACCATTTGGAACCCGATGGCTAAAATTTATCTTTGCATTTGCTGTTGGGGAGGTGACCCAGCACAGCTCTGCTTGGTTTTTCTCCTTCACCCCCCAATTTCAGGGCGCAAAGCAGAACCCTGCTCCATATTTGCATTTTTACCAACTTTGGAAGAAATGCTGATGGAAAATGGCACACCTCTTCTAATCCCACCTGCCCAACTCAGTGGATGCCGGACGCATCCCAAGCCCTGGGAGTCACATCCCCCAGATCTCTGCTCCAGCACTTCAGGGCAATGCCACCTTCCTGAGTTGATTTTGGTGCACGAAGCCTAAACTCCCAAACCAACCCTCCAGCCCCATGGGCAGCAGGGATGCGCACAGCCACGGCGACTTTCATTTAAAAACCACACACGTTTTTCCCTCTAGCTCTATTGCCATCTCAAATCAGTTAAGATCATTATCACAGAAAGAGATCGGAGATAAAACATTTTTATTTTCTTTTCTCTTTACTTATGGTCGGGTTTCCAGCCACGCACCCCCATCCCACCCCCAGCTCCGTGGAAGTCAACCCGTGCAGAGAGTTAATGTCTCGTTAATATAGACAAGTACACGTTTTTTTTTCTCTCCATTTTCCATATTTCTCCTCAGTCGCCAATTATTTGCCTCTCAAAAGGGTTATCGCCATTCCCCAAGTGCTCCCTGTAACTTTTTTAGTGTTACTGCCTCCGATGAGCCGCAGACGGTGTTTATGCCGCAACGCCGCATTATTAGATATTATTAAATACCCAGCAAGGCTGTGTGCAGAATGTTTGGGTCTGCAGGACGCCTCCATGGCACGACAGGGAGGGGGGGGTGGGGGGGGGTTCAGCACAGGCAGTTGCTGGGTGATGGGGCCACGCACCAGTGAATTCTTGCCAAGTTTCATGAAAATGGCTACAGCTGGGACAGGTGGGGCAAAGCTTGCAAGGGAGAGAAGAGGCTTTTTGTTACATAGATGGTGAAAGGGGAAGAGACAAATATTTGTGGTGCATGCGGGAGGCATGCTTGGGAAGGTGCATGGAGCATGACAGGCATGGGAGTCTGTATGGTGTGCACAGAGCAACGTGCATGGGAATATGCATAGGAATATGGAATATGGGAATATGCATGGGAGCGTGCACAGAAATGTGCACAGAGCACACACCGGTGTGCATGAAGCATGCATGGGAGTGTGCGTGGGAGCTGTGAGCATGCCTGGGAGGTGAATGGGGACTCGAGGCACGCAAGGGAGCGTGCACAGAAGCTGGGAGCGTGCAGGGGAGTATGCATGGGGACACAGAAGAAGCATGCAGTAAAAGAGCCTGCAGTGGGATCATGCATAGCAGCGTGCACGACAACGAGCAGCAGATCGTGCCCAGCAGCACGCAGGGAGCGTGCCCGGGAGGCCCTGCAAGCACACAGCTGCAGCCAGAAGAGCCGCAGACTGAAGGAGAAACGTGTGAAACTTGTGGAAGAGAGACAGAAAGTTGTTTTGCAGGAAGATTTTTTTTAAAGAGGGGGAGAAAAAAGAGAAGCAGCAGCATTGCCATTTTTGAGTGCTGTAATGGGACAAAGGCAGTGCAATGAATACCCCGAGGTAACAGAGGTTATTCTTCTCCATTGGAGCCCCAGCAAAAGAAACCGCGATTTTCCTGGGCTGTCTCTCTGGAAAATGATTTAGCTGAGTGACAGTGCAAGGTAATGAGTGCTACTTAATTGGGTCACCATTAACATAAATGCAGCGAGTGCCAAGGAGTTAATGGTGATTAACCAGGTGCTAAACGGGTGCCACATGAAAAGCTCTGAGGTTTTCCCGCAAGATGTCCCCAAACCTGCCACGCAATGGGACTCCGTTCCCATTCAGCCTCAAAAATGCTGCCAACGGCCCCAGCACCCGGAGGCCCCCCGCCCCCCCAGCTGTCTCAGCACTCCGGACCCAAAGCCCCGCTCCCAGCCCCGCGCCCCGCGCAGCGGCACAGCCCCGGGCACGGCCAGCAGCGCCCCGCGCAGCGCAGCGCCTCGCCGGGCCGCAGCAGATCAGCCATCGGCAAGCAGCGCTTGGCTCCTGCCGTCCCCGTGTTTTCTTTGGTAGCGGAGTGGAAAGGTTTATTTAGCCGGCAGCGGGTCCACAAACATTCCCCTATCCTGCAGGGAGAGCCGTGCCGACCGAAAGGAGATTTAATTAGCAAAATCTCGTTAGGCAAACGAAATTATCCGTAAGACAATACTCCTCTGGACAGGGGGTATGATTAAACAAAGCCATTAATTGAGAAAGGAACTCCAGCAGCTCCATTGCTGCCGTTCGCTTCTTTGAGGAGGGGGTGGGGTGGGGTGGTGGTGGGGTCCCCCCGGGCACAGCGGGGATGGGACCTTCTGCACCCACTGCTGCTCACCGAGGGCTGCTCTGCAGAATGCAAACCGCACTCTTCCACCTCTCCCATTGGTGAGCCCAACCCCATTGTGCCATTTTATGTCTTTATTGCACGCACACACACACAGAAGCATGTTTAGGAGCCACATTCCCACTCACGATGCTGTTTCTGGCTATTTTGAGGGTAGTTTGGAAGTATTTCTTGTAAGTGCTTGTGGAGATTTCACCAGGAAGGTTCCTTTGGCACAAGGGGAGGTGATGGCAACAGTAGGGAGATGCTCGGTATGATGGGGAGCGCTGAACTGGCTGGCGGAACCATGAGCTGCACTTCATAACTGGCCGTGATTTAGAATCTGCTGTTCTAACAGCCGGCGGGCGGCGAGGACAGGGACACGGCCGTTCTCTTAACCTTTTGCTTTATTAGTGCATTATGGTGCGGCCTATAAAAAGCATCAATTCACGGCTCCGTTTTCCAGGAAGTGCTCTGGGATCATTTAAAAAAAAAAAAAAAACTCATAAAAATAGGTACAGAGCGCAGCCACGGGTCTACATACAGCCGGGCGGCGCTGCTCCCTTTGTGACTCTTGTTCAACAGCGACTGCCAAAATCGCTCACCTCCAACAATACGTCTGAGGACGGCAAAGGAGAAACCCCTGAAAGCACAACATCTCCCCGCAGGGTCAGCAGGCGCAGGGAAAAGGCTCCCCCAGAACGAGCAAATTCGTGGCCAACCCAACGCAGCAACCTGTTCCCTTTGGCACTTCTTGACTCTTCCACCTCCATTTCTTGGCTCTTCAGTAACGGGGATTTTTTTCCCATTCATTCCCAAGCAGTGCACAGGAGAGCACCATCAGTGCAGGTAATGCCCCAAAATGTGGGTGTTTTCACACTCCCCGCTCTTCCCTCACTCCCTCACCAAAACTCCCTTCCATCACCACCACCATCAGCCCTCTCAAGCACAGCACGGCCATTTGCCATTTCCCAGACATCTCTGGGGAATTTGCCTCTCTTTGTGAAAAGAAGTGCAAACCATCACCCAGCTCCTATGGGGTGTTGGCAACCATTGGGGCAGCCATTGGGGATGGACTTTTACATCCAGTGCACCCCAAGGAACGACCTACCTGATGCTGGTGGGTAATTAAGCAATCCCAGTTAAGCCTCAGAGCACTTCCAGTCAAGAGCAGGTGGCTGGAGCACAGCACGGCAAGAAAGGGCGATCTGGGGCTTTTTGCTAAAATTCAAGCCAAAGAGGGTTGGAAGGTTTGCAAATGTTACAAACAGTGCACTCACTGCTCTTCAGCAGCATCTTTTAATTATAAAAACTGAAATGCTCTACTATTCCAGGCAGACAAGGGCAGCAAAGCTGGGATTTCCGTGGGCATTTCCGTGGGCAATGCAGCAGAAAGCTGTGCGCGGTACAGGGATGCTCTGCTCAGCACCAACCCTGGCTATTCTTGGGTGCCCTCGGCAAAAGGACTCCGTTTCCAACAGCAGTGCCATGCAGGGGGCACAGTGCTGTGCAGGATGGGCTGTGCTCACAGGGAGCCAACCAGGAACAGAAATAAACACAAGTTCAGGTTTCAGCCGACGCAAAGGGAAAGAAACACCCACGCTGCTCTGGGAGGTGTTTGTTAGAGGAGAGGGGAGAGCGGTGATATCTGAGCCCTCCACGGAGGGGCAGATCCCAGAGCTGGAGGAGTGGTGTGAATCTGGGTGGACAAGGCCGTAAATGCGGTCCCACAGCTGCGGGAGCAGAGCCTGAACCATCGAGTGCCGGCTGGCAGCTGGTCCACAAGCATCCCCCAAGTCACAGCATGCCCCGAAACAGAGCACCCCCAAATCACAGCACCCCCAGAGCTGCAGGGAAGCTCCCTGCTCAGAGCAGAACTCCCTTCTGGGGCACTGCAGAAGGCAGAAACCATCGTACAGCCCAGTTCCCCATTCCAACACAGGGCAGAAGCACCTTGCCCCCAGGAGCCCCACTGCTCAGCCGTGTGTCCCCGGGGTGTCCCCAGCAGAGGTCATCGCCCCCGCTGATGAGGAGCGAACCCAGCTCTAATGAGGGCTAACAAGGACGAGAGGTTCCCTGCACAGAAGAGATTATTTATACTGTTGATTACAAAGCTGAAGGTACTCTCATCAGAACTGATTTTCTGTAGACATCACCAAAGACCCCATGAGGAGCACAGCACCTGATGCTGCCATCACTGCAAATGTTTGCCACATTCACCACATTCCCACCTCCTGGCTCCATCTGAGTACAGAGCAAACTATCTGCATTCTCCCTGCACACAAAAGGTTTTCCTTTTAGGCTTGCCTACGGGATTTCAATGTAAAAGGCAGATGCAGAGTTTTGGGAAGGACCCCAGGGCTCAGTGCCCCATCACCGGGTTTCCTCAAGGCAGCACTGACTGCAGACAAAAACTCTGGTGCTGCTGAAACAAAATAGAAAACACAGCCACAGTGAGAGGAGGGCAAAGCACTGAGCATCGGGGGGGGGGGGGGACAGGAACATAAGCAAGCAGCCACCTCTCCTGTGGGGCTTCTAGGTCCTGGGGTCCTTCAGTTCTGGTTTGGTACCCAGAAGGGATGCTCATGGGTCTGGGTGCCCCACATCACTGGGTACCACTCCACCACCGTTGCTCACTATGGTGCTATGGGGCTTTGCTAATTGGGTGAAACTTGAAGGTTCGTAGCTGGGATCTGGCATGGGTCTGGGCACCAACTTGCTGCTGGCATCTCAGGAGGCAGCTGGGTTCTCCGCTAATTGCAGCATCCCGTGAGGATCTCTGCTAACTCGGGTCCCCTGCTGGGACCTTCAGCATGGAATTTCAGCGATTTGGGTACCCGCAAGGATCTGTGGTCCTGTGCCCACCCTGCCAGGACCTCTGCCCACCTGGCTGTGCCTATTGCAGAACATCATGCAGACCCACGGGTGATGCACCGAGAAACTGAGGGTGTTGCTCCCACCCAGTGGGCCACCCAAAACTACCCCAAATCTACCCCTAAGCCTGCAAGGAGCACAGTGCAGCGCATTTCCCATTGCGGGGCGCCATGAAGCCCTCCCACCACTCCCCACCCCGCACTCCTGTTTTGCTAATTGTACAAAGCTAATGGGGGAAGGCACCAGCAAAAAAGGGTAATGGCCATCAGGCCAGCAATAAAACACAACTAATGGTCCGTGGGAAGGAATCATGTCCACTTAACACCAGCTCTGAAACTAATAGAATAATGGCACACCAATGGGCTGCGCTGTGCTCACGCTGCTCCAATGGCAAAGCCACGTTCTGCCCCAATATTCTGGGTGATCACACGAGCGTTCCTCGCCGTGCAGAGAAATACTGACCAGCAGTGGGCCTATTCAGGCTTTTTTGGGGTGTTTTATTTTACTATCCAGTAGAAACATAAACATTCTGGAGGGGTTTCTGCTCGCTCCAAACAAAAATTGGGTGTGTGAGCCCTTTCCTGCGGGGAGGGGTGGGGAAATGCACATTTCTCCTTTAGGAGGAAAAAAACAGCATGAAAAACTGTTGCTCAGAAACCTTCAGCGTGACCAAAGCCCTTAAATTCCAGGAAAACTGGGATTAAAAGCGGATGTGGAGTATTTACCCAGGGTTGTGTAAATAGAGACGCGACACGGCTGGGGATGTCACTGCACTCTGAAACATCCCAAGTATGGGATGCACTGTGCAAATCGGAGCTTTCCACTGCCCCACCATCAACACATGGGGAAAGAACAGATTTTTTCTTAATGCTGTTGGCATCTCTTCCAACACATCCCAGTGAGCGGCCATCCCCGTCAACTCTCCCTAAGGAACTACCAGACATATTTTTGACAATTCTGGTAGAATGGACATCCATCCTTCCATGCTGGCCATTGAGAAACCCGATGCTGCTTCTTCCCAGTGGGAATACCCGGCTTCTTCCCCCAGCGTGCC